>PVJD01003190.1:0-171253 GCA_004026545.1 Mormoops blainvillei | reverse complement strand
CCCCCTACACACACGCCCAACCGAAAAGTACATGGAGCATGTTTCCATGCTTGCCAGAAATATCTGGTCTTTGTGTTTAACCTCTTGAGGAAACTATTAGATAAATATGTTTAAACTTGTTATATTTTATTTTAAAAATGCTTTCATGAATGGGAGATTAGAAAATAACAGTACTGTCAACTTTCAACTGAAGACAGCAATAACTTGCAATAAATAAATACACCACAATGGATCATATACAGTTGATCCTTGAACACCATAGGGGGTTAGGGATGCCAACCACCCACACAGTTGAAAATTTGAGTGTAACTTAAGTCAGCCTGCTGCCCATGTGTATTCTCAACCACCCATTGAAATTTGAACAACGTGGGTCTGAACTGCAAGAGCCATTTGAAAAAATCCACATGAAAGTTGACCTATGAAGTCCAACCCCACATCGTTCAAGGGTCAACTGTGTGGCTGACTTTTAACTATATGCTGGAAACCTCCTCTCTGTACAGGAGGTGTGTGAGTCAGGACAATGCTTCTCAAACGTGGCTGCACATTAGAAGGGCCTGGAGAGATTCCTAAATTCTGATAGGGTTCAGGTCACTTCCTGGATCGATGACACCAGAAATTCTGGGGGCGGAACCCAGCAGCAGCCTGTCTGAAAGCTCCCCAGGTAATTTTAGCCTGCAGCAAAGAGGAAGACCCACTGACCTAGAAGAATGACCTAATCTGCAAATTGTACCCCCTAGGGTTAAATTAATAGTTCAGTTAAGGTGCAAGCAGGAAACAGCATCCACATCGTTTGTTTCACATGATGGGGCTTAAATGAAGGGGCTGCTTCTGAGGGCGAGATTGGCAGAGGGCAGCAACTGACAGAAAGCTTGTACCGTCTGTAAGCCTGAATGGTCAGTGTGACTGATGCTATGTGGAGGAACTGCTGTTCCCTGGGAGCTGTAGTCGTGAAGGAAGTAGTCAAAGCTGGAGAGACATGAAGCCGGGAGAGACGGGGAAGAAATACTCCACTCTCACTTTCTCTTTCCCTCTGATAGAATATGTCCTGCAATGGTTCCCATTAGCCGAGCCCAGTGGACACCCACCAGAAAGCATCGAGGAAGATGAAGCCCAAAGGATCAGTCTCTGGTGGCACAGAGCTGTCTAGAGAAGTTGTTAAAAGGGATTTGGAGGCCAAAAAGTGTAACCTTCACAACGGCCAGGCTTTCTGAAGCAAAACGATAGCAGAGTGTGTGCCAAGTACTGAATATGATTTCCAAATGTAATTTTATAAAATGCTTTACAAAACATAAAGCGAAATTATTTTTGAATTTAAAAAATCATCTTAATAAAAAATGATCACATTTTATGAAATTGGGATTGTTCCAGGAAATCCAAGGTATATGGTTATGACAATTTAAACTTTATCCTTCATTCAACATGCATTTAAAAATGCTTTTTAAAAGTCTCTTGTGCCAGACACTGTACTGTATTAGGTACAGAAATCAAAGACATGGAATCTATTCTTAAAGACTGGAGAGTCTAGCTCTGGCCAGTGTGGCTTGGTTGGTTGAAGCATCATCCCATACACCAAAAGGTTCCAGGTTCAGTTCCCTGTCAGAGCATAAACCTGGGTTGTGTGTTTGGTTCACAGTTGGGGCACATATGGGAGGCAACTGATTGATGTTATCTCTCGTACATTGACATTTCTCTCCTCTAAAATCAATAAACTTATCCTTGGGGGAGGGTTAAAAAAAAAGATTGGAGAGTCTAGTGGAAAATAAAGACTAGTTAGCAAATGTGACCTTTTATTAGCACAAAGCAGTATGCCTCACTCTGGGGCACCTCTTCAGCCCTAACACCGCATGGTGTAACAGCAGCATGGTTCTGATGTCAGTTGGAACTTCGCTGTGCCCTGCCCAGGCTGGGCCAAGTATGGTGCATCTCCTCGCTGGCCACAGTCAGGGTTCAATCCCAGACTTTCCCCAGTGGAGATGTGGCAGAGCTGTCTTTCCTCTTATGGTCATGAGGTTTGTAAGAAGACATGTCCTGAGCTGCTTGCAGTCTTTCTTCCAACCTCATGGGAACAACCAACCCAGGAGAATGGGCACCTGAGAGAGGACCCACGACAGGGAGGATCCTGATGAGACGGGAGTGTGAGTGCCTGACGCATGCTCCACCCCTGCCATAGGAACCAAACCATCTCCCCATCTGACTGAAGCTGGATTGAGCCGAACTTCTGCCACTAGGAATCAATAGCATTCTAACTGATACAGGGAAAAAAATGTCAACAAACTCTGAAGAGCAGTATGATAGAGCCACGTGTAGAGTGCTATGGAATTTCCGAGCAGCTTGCCTAACCCAGTCTGAAGGTCAGGCAAGGTTGCTGGACTATTACACAACCCAGATCTTTATTGGAGGTAATGGAATGATATTAGGCTATTTTCAAAAGCGAGAATCTCAAACTTAAATGCGTACAGGGGCCTGGCAGGCAACCTAAACGGGGGAAATGGGCCTGGCCGGTAACCTAAATGAGGGAAGTGGGTCAGGTGGGATATAATCGGGAGTGGTGAAGACTATGGTGAACTGAGGGTGTCTGCCATGTCTAAAAGGGCTGCTTAAACTCTCTCTAGTCAACAGTTGCCTGCTCAGACTCTATTGGTTAGGTAGGGTTTGGGTAAAATCCAGAAATGTTTTTGTTTAATTTACATACAATGAAATTCACCCTTTTTGGTGTATAGAACTATAGATTTTGACGAATGCCTAAAGTGTTCTATCCAACAGCAGAATCATGATACAAAAAAGTAACACCCCTTGTTTTCATCCCTCTAGTTTTGATTTTTCTAGAATGTCCTATGAGGGGAATCAGACAATACATAACCTTCTGCGTCTGGCTGCTCTCATTTAGCAAAATAAATTTGAGATTATTTTTCTTGTTGTTTAATCTGTAGTAATTTGTTCCTTTTTATTGCTGAGCATGGACATACCACAGTTTATTCACTGGTTGAAGGACATCTGGGCTCTGTCCAATCTGGGGCGACTGTCTTCACCTGCACTAAGGCTCATTTCTAGGCTATGGGAATTCAGCAGGAAAAGAAAGTTATGTCAATGGAGCTTACATTCTGAGGGGAGAAAACTGATAAATAACAAACAAATACAGGGTCCAGCACAAATAACTCCCCCTTTTTATTACAAAATCTTTTATCACCTCGTCATAAGCATGTAACTGTGTAGCATAACAATATCACACTCATACACACCATTTGACATTTTAGGTGAAATGTTCAAATTAAAACTATAAATTATTACATTCATATTATTACCCTGCTAACCACACTCAAGCAGGTATTACTTCTGCCAGACCCTGTGTATGCTAGAATGACAGTTACAGAAATATAACGAAAAATGTACACGTAATGCAAATATGTACTTCACATATAATATGTTGTGTAAATATAGAACCCAACATTGAATTCAGGAGCATGAAGAGAAGAACAGGGACCGAGGAGAGCGTGGCAGACGGGGCGGGCACGGGGGCCTCTGTATGACGGCGCCAAGCTGGCTCCTGACAGAAGCGAGGGGCAGGGAGGAATCTGTGGGCACTGGGAGGAAGAGCCTTCCAGATGGAGGTGACAAGGGCAGAGGCCTGCATGCTCCAAGAGAAGGTCACTGTGGTCCCAGGGAAGCCAGGGCAGATGGCAGCAGGCGAGGTCAGGTGGGTAGAAGGACAGGTCACAGGAGCCCCTGAGGCCATGGTTTTACTTCGAATGAGATGAGAAGTATGGCCAGGGTTTGAGTGGAGGATTGATATTTAACATCTGTTTTTAAAAGATCACTCTGCATAGAATATATTACAGGAGGGTAGAAATTACAACAGGAAGACCAGTTGGGACGCTATTGCCCTAGTCCTGGTGAGAGACATGACGGCTTGAACTAGGAGTTGCTAGTGGGAAAAGTGAGGCATGGTTGGCTTCTGGATATGCTTCAAAGGTGGAGCTTGACAGAAGTTGTCGGTGGACTAAATATGTGTTTAGGAAAGAGCAGAAGGAGATGACTCTAAGGACTTTTCCCTAAGCAACTGGAAACATGGAATTGCTATCTGAAATGGGGAAGGTAGAGGAGTGAGACTGGGTAATTAGGGTTCAGACTGGGGTGAGGGAAAGCACCCACATATAATAATTAATATTAACTGCACCCTGGCAGGGCAAGACGATGAGAGTACCTTTAATGCCAGAGTTATTTTTCTCTTTGTTCACTCCCTGTCATCTCCTGCCCGGCACACCTCCCAGCTTCAGGTTAGCATCAGTTAATTTCACATGTGACGGTACTGGTGTACTTGGGAGGAACCGAGAGAGGAGGGGTTCACCCCACAACTCCAGTTACAAACCCTGGCCCAGATAGACAAGCCGCCACCATGCCAAGAGCTCAGCAGCCTTGTTGCGCCCAACTAGGAAGCAGCGAAATTTTCTTCACCTGCATCTCTCTGATCATTAGTATAGCTCCAGGAGACCACGTGAACCCAATTCTAATTCGTAAAACAGCACCCGGTAGGTGTTTCTGTCCAATACCATGAACCAGAGAGGAAGAGGAGCAGATTCGGCTTTGGGAAGGTTAGAAACATCTAATGTTAACAGGTAAGAAAAGATTATCTTTACTCCATGCTTTTTAAAAAATCTTTTTTTAAGTTAAAAAAAAAAAGAAAGATTTTATTTATTTATTTTTAGACAGAGGGGAAAGGAGGGAGAAAGAATGGGAGAGAAACATCAGTGTGTGGTTGCCTCTTGTGCAGCCCTCACTGGGGACCTGGCCTGCAACCCAGGCATGTGCCCTGACTGGGAATCGAACTGGTGACCCTTTGGTTCGCAGACTGGCGCTCAGTCCACTGAGCCACACCAGCCAGGGCTAAAAAATCTAATAGAATTTTCTAAAATTCTGCTTGGATACAGGCAGAGAGCTGTTTATTGTAAAAATGAGTATTAAAAGGTAACTGTGTATGTTGTCAAGGGCACAGGTTTTGCTCCTCAGGAGGAAGGTAAGGAAAAGCCTGTGTGTTCACTGTGGGGCCTGACTGCACCACCCTGGCCTCGCAGGTGCATCAGGTGCAGCCAGCCAGGCCCTGGGCTCACGTGCTCACCTGGCTGTGGATGTGCAATGTTGTCCCTGTAGTCAGAGCCTCTGCCTTGATAACATAATTGCACTTAAAAAATAAAACCTTGAATTTGAGTAATTCCTGAGACTATCATGAGGGCTTTACATTAATATAAAATTAAAGCCCTTTCAGAAGCATTAATTGACTAAAAAGAACACTATTCAAAGAGCCGTAGGGATGTCGCAAACTGTGTGGTGATAGTCTCTACAGTCAGTATCTTAAAATCTGGCTAATTAAGATACTAAGTGTCATCAAACATTTTGACTTCAGGATACTTTATATATATTTAAGTTTCTGTGTAATTTTCTTTTTGTCCTGACCATTAGGTGTTTATTTTTTCTTTTCGCATTGCCTTATCACAAATCTTTTTTTTCCATGTTAGCAGAAAAATAAGCTTTAGGATATTTCCAAACTCAACCTTTCAATCCATCCTTTCTACTGGCCAAGTGTTGATGAAATGCCATAATTCAAAGAGATCCACTTCTGAGATGGCTAACATACTACATGCTTTTAACTTGGCAGAATAATTTGTGTTTGGGCTCTTGAAAGAAAAAACTCTAAGCATAATATTAAATTAGTATTAAGAGTGAAAAGCAAGACATTTAAAAGATCTGGTAATTGCTATGCCCTCAACTAAGGTGACAGAAACTGTTAAGTTGCAGGCTAAGCATCACCTGTCACCTTTAGGCCCCTGATATCATCCTGTTACCAGTGGGTGTGAGTTACCTTGCTTTCTATCTTGTAAAACCACTAGTATCACTTAGATGTTTTGTACTACAGGTTATAAAAAACTCACAATCCCTAAACAGTTTGAAAATTGATTACCTTATATCATAAATTGGTTGGTAGGGAGTTCTCCAAAGTTGGTTTATTCAACAATTCAAAGGTATAATTTAAAACAAATATTTTTGCTATCTTTGATATTTTGGGTTTTGACCTCACATTTGTCCTGGTTGCAAGATGGTTGCAGCATATTTATCCATAGTCCACATCTGAGGGAGGAGAGGAACTTGGTTTTCTGCTTTTCTTCACTTTTTAAAAGCTTGGAAACCTTTCCAAAAGCTTCACATTGGACTGCCACTCCCACTGGATTGGCCACAGCTGTGTCACATGTTTATGACGAAACCCAAACCAGCAGCAAGAGCAGTTTACCATGGCTGTCTTTGAGCCCCACCTGTTGCCCTCCTGAAACCAGAAGCCACATCTCTCATAAAGGGCATAACGCCCAACACCCACCCAAAGGCAATGTCCTGTCAGCAAGGGAAGGGTGCAGGTAGAAATGCATGCACACCCACCAGTTTTTCCCTGGTCTCACACTCTGACTTTCTTTCTACCTTTCTAGCTGCTCCATTGTAGTCCCCCTTGCTCACCCCTCTTCCTCTGCCTGGTCCCAAATAGTGGGACCCCTCAACACTAAGCCAGGGCTCCCTTCTCTTCTCTATGTGTACACTCTGCTCAGGCCTGTGGTTTTAGGTGTCACCTACTTGGTGGCAACCCTCCAAACCACTATCTTCAGCCCAGGTCTCTCCTCTGACCTCTGCATGTGGCTGTCCAACTGCCCACTTGACCACTTGCTCCACACGTTCATGTCTCCAAAGTAGCTCAAACATGATCTGTCCAAAATTCAACTTATTTTCACCAAACCAGCCCTTCCCCAGGCTTTCCCATCTTAGAAAATGGAACCTCCATCTTCCCAGTGTTTCAGAACAAATGCCTGGGAACCAGTTTTGATTCATCTTCCTAACTACCCACCACAGCCACTTGTCCTTTGTTTAACACATCTAGTATGTCCAGGGCCCAGCCCACAGTATGTGTAATAAGCACTTGTTGAGACCCCACCGGGTTGCCCAGTCAGTTGAAGTGTCATCCCATACACCAGAAGATTGCAGGTTAGATTCCCAGTCAGGGTACATACCTACGTTATGGATTCAGTCTCCAGTCAGGCCACATATGCGAGGCAACCAACCTGGTTCTCTCTCTCTCCCCCGCTTCCACGCTCTTTAAAAATCAATAAACATATTTTCAGGTGAGTGTTAAAAAAAAACACTTGTTGAAAATGATTGGATGTGCTTGTGTTATACATTCCTTGACTGGAGAGTGGAAATGGGAGGTTTACAAAGAGCTGGAGGGTAATAATATGTGGCACTCTGTTAAAAGAGTTCATTCTGGGATGAACTGATGGAAACAGTGACTGCTTCCTGAGAGGTGTAATGCCACTCTTCCTCCCCAATTCAAACATAATCCTAGCAATCTTTTGGCAGGACTTCCATGAGCACTGGGGAGAAGTGGAGATGGAATCTTACAATTTACTTAGAGCTTCTCTCAGATGCATTGGCCTCCCCATAAAGTTCCTGGTAGAAAATCATAGTGTATGATCTGGACTTTCTCTCAATAAGGCTTGTGGTCAATGACCACTGAAATGGAGAGCTGAGGGACGTTGTTCTTTTCTTTCCCATCACCAATAACACAGATGGCCGTGATATTGGAAAGATGGGAGATAATAATAGTCAGTTACTGCAGCCCGATGAGCACATACAAAGCCTTGGTGGCGTACAGCAATGAGCATTTCTTTTCCACGCCTCTGCAGCATGGCCGAAGGGGCTCATTCAGGCTGGACACTGCTATTGATTAACTGGGTTTGATGGGACTGGCTCTGCTCCACACTGCGGGTCCCGGCTGAAGGGGTGGCAGCTGCCCAAGGGAAGTTCTCATAGTAAGGACAACAAGCACTGGAGGGTCAGTGGAAGCACTCAAAGGTTCTTAAAACCTAGGCTCAGAACTGGCGCACTGCCAATTTGGCTAGTTGTCAAAGCAAGCTACAAGATCAAGCCCAAAGTCAAGGGCGGCACATCGTGCCTTATGAGGAAGGATCTACAGAGTTATAGGGTAAGGAGTGTGGATTCAGGGAGGGGTGATGATTGGGGCAATTCTTCAGTCTGCCAGAGTATACAACTACCCATCAAAGAAAACAAAAGAGAAAGGTTGAGCTCAGCTTGGACTGATCAAGTCCAGGGTGGGGACGAATCTCCCTTTGTTCCTGTCTGCCTTTTGCTGTGATTCAAACTACAGTTGATAGTTCTTTTAGAAGGGACTCCCCAGTATAGGTTCCATCCCTCCCCGATCCATCCATCTGTTATCTGTTCAGTTATGTGCAGGCCATCTCCCAGGCTGGTGCCCTGGATATGGATTCCGCTAGTGTGGTTGTTAGGGGAAACATTTTGTTTCTCATGTGCTGACACAATTTGCTATCTCTCTAAAATTAAAAAAAAAAAAAAAAGAAAAGGAGAAAGAAAGAGAGGAACTCATACGTTGATGGTTGTAAAGGATAACGCGTAATTTATTCAGAGTTATAAACAAATCAAGCTTTCGTCTTCCAGACAGAATCAATAATATAATTTTAAGCCCACACACATTTACAAATGCTAACACTCAGCGCAGCTGGGTTGCTATGGGCAACTAGGGTATGCAGCTCGTGATCTGAAACCAGCCTGGTAAGCACGTTCTGCAGACAGACTCCAAGGGAGAAGCGGATGTTAGTGTTGGCTCTGATCTGGCCGCCACACTAATGCACCCCTGTGATGGTTTGGATTAGTTCTGGTTTGAAATGTTCAGCTTTCTAAAGCCCCTATTTGCACAAGACTTCTTCAATATCCCTTTTGTGTTTCTGTCTAAGCAGGCTGGGGGCCAGAGTGGCGAAGCAAGGCAAGGAGCTGCGTGGTCTAGAGCAGATGATGAGAAACTCCATCCATAGCTGTTGGCGGCCAGGGCAAAGAAGGGCAGTGCTCAGGCCGGAGACGGGGGGCGGGCTGGTTGGTAAATGGGAAAAGTGGGCTCAGCGGGTCTTCCCCCAAAGAGGGCTTGATCAGATGGTTGTTTGTTGGAAAAACAAAAGGAAGAAACAGGAAATCGTGAAGGGGAAGAAAAAGGTGGTCTGCGCAAATACGAATATGGGACTGGGGTGAGGGGCAAGCAGGTCCCACTAGAATGGCTGGGGAGTGATAGTGGGGGTGGAGCACAGGAAGGACCCACTTAAAAATGTCAGTACAAACCTAAATTCACCATCAAAGGAGCCTGTCTTGTCAGCTCTGGCTTCCATAACAAAATATAGACTGAGGGCTTAAACAACAAACATTTATTTCTCACTGTTCTAGAGGGTGCCGGCATGGAGGGGTTCTTGCCGAGGGCTCCCTTCCTGGTGAATAGATAGCCCACTTCTCCTTGTATCTCCACATTAGGGAAAAAGAGATCCTCTCTCTCAGGTCCATTCACAAAGGCTCCACCCTCATGACCTAATCACCACCCAAAGTCCCATCTCCAGATAGCATCGCATTGGGCATTAGGGCTTCGACATATAAATTGGTGGGGGAAGGGCGGCAAAAACTATGAATTATGGGATGTTCCTGGTGAGAGAGCCATGACAGTCACAAGAATCTTGAGAACATTTAGGGAGGAATGAGGTGATGTTTAATGACACTGTAACATTACCTGCTTACCCTTACTGGCTCCACACCTGACCAGACTCAGAGAAGTGCAACCTGGTAGAGAGACCTGGGTGACATGCCACACCTGGCACTGAGCAGCACATGCCTCGACCTGCAACTGAGGCTTCTACCTCAGTTTACACACCTACTGCAGTGGGTCGTACCCCGTGTGGGAACAGTGTGAGCAGAAGGTCTTAGGTGAGACTGGACTGTGTGCTCCTAGGTGGGAAAGCAGCCTGGGATCCAGAGGGTTTATGTGAGCTGAGGTCGGACCCATCACGAGAATCTTTTTCTTTCTCCTCCTCCTCCTCCTCGTCCTCCTCCTCCCCCTCCCCCCCCTCTTCCTCCTCCTCCTCTTTCTTCTTCTTCTTCTTCTTTTTTCCTGGTGGGTGAGAACATTTAAGTTCTACTCTCTTGGCAAATTTCAATTATACACTACAGTGCCATCAACTACAGTCACCATGTTATACATTAGATCCTCAGCCCTTATTCACCTTATAACTGAAAGTTTGTACCCTTTCAACACCTCTTGCTACTCCACGCCCAGCCCCTGGCAACTACCTCTATACTTTCTGTTTCTATGAGTTTGATTTATTTTTATTTTTAGATTCCATATATAAGTGACACCGTACAATATTTGCCTTTCTCTGTCTGACTTATTTCACTGAACGTAACGCCCTCCAGGTCCATTCATGTTGTTGCAAATAGCAGGATTTCCTTCTTTTTTAAGGCCGAATAATATTCCATTTTATATAGACCGCATTTTCTTTACCCATTCACCTGTCAGCAAATATAGGTTGCTGACATTCCTTGGCTGTTGTGAATAATGCTGCTATTAACAGGGAGGGGCAGTGCAGATAATCTCCTTGAGATAATAATTTTGTTCCCTTTGCACATATACCGAGGAGAGAAATTGCTGGCTCAGAAGATAGTTCTGTTTCTAATTTCTGTTTTCCGTAGTGGCTGCATTTATTTACATTCCCACCAACAGTACATAGGGTTCCCTTTCTCTCCACACTCACCAACGCTGATCTCTTATCTTTTTGGTGGCTGATCTCTTATCTTTTTGGTGACAGTCATTCTAACGTGTGTGAAGTGAGGAGAGCAAAGTGCAGCAACGCAAGCATAGAAAGCGCCTGAGTGATCACCTGACAACCTCACTGTATAGACAGGAAAATGAAGTTAAGTGAGTTATAGACAACCAGAGAGTGGCAGGTGTGCACAGACTTTGGGACAATGCAGACTCCCTGGGCTCCAAGCAGAGGACAGCATGAGCAGAAGGGCTTTAGAGACGGAGGTCTGGGGTCAAGGGGATTAGGGAGACCCAGAAACCACTGGGGTTAGGGTCACAAAACCAAAAGATAATAGGAAAAGGATTGAATGACTTGGTGACTAAGTGGATAAAGGGGATGGAGGATGAGAAGGAGCAAAATAATGAGTAAGTTTCTGAGTTTGGGCAATTGGTCAAATGGTGGTTCTATTTCCAGGAAAGTGGGGAGTAGAAAGAATTCAAAAGGCCTCAGACTCTGAGGCTGGGCTGCTGGTTAACTGTGGTTCCCAGGGATGCGAGGCTGCAGTGCTTTCGGCGCACTGGGGCCCCAGAGCCAGCAAAACAACCATGAGGACAGATACCGCAGCCACTGAAGTCTGCTTGGATCGTTAGGAGCAGAGGGATCCCCAACTCTACCTCCCAAACTGAATGGTGAGTGAGCACCAGAGTCAGCTTCTAGCTCTTAGGCTCCCTGGCTCTGAAATCCTCTGGTTTTACATTTCCCAGTATCTACCCTTGCTCTGATCTCTCTCTCTTTTTAAAGATTTTATTTATTTATTTTTAGAGAGGGGAAGGGAGGGAGAAAGAAAGGGAGAGAAACATCAGTGTGCGGTTGCCTCTTGAGCACCGCCAACCCAGGCATGTGCCCTGACTGGGAGTCCAACCAGCAACCCTTTGATTCGCAGGCCAGCGCTCAATCTGCTGAGCCACACCGGCCAGGGCTGACCATTTTTTGTATTAACCCATGTGCACAATCTCCTCTGAATTACTAACCTTGGGCATCAGCCCCAGTGCACATGGTATTCAGTGACACCAACATTTCTGAGCGAGAACAAGATACTCTATACAAGCCTTCCGTGAGTCACCTCATTCTACCATTTTCTATTTTTACAATGTCTTGTGGAAGTGCCTCTTTGCTTTCTTAAAGGTAAAATCCAACCTCCTAAGTATGACAGATACATTTCTTCAAGACCTGATTGCCACTAATTTTTTGGCCTCATGCCTCCCATCTCCAGGCCTGGTACCAAAACCGCCCCTGTGTTTACTTACCGACTTGCAGCTCCATGACGACACCCGGCATCCAGCTCATTTTTGCCCGTCCATTGCTTTACATGCTCTGCTTTTTCCAGGAAGGCACTGCCTCTCTCGTCTGTCTAGAAAATTAATATTCTTTCCAATGGCTTTTTCTTGGAAAACGCCACTCCTTCCCAACCTCTCCAGCCTGAGTTAAGTGCTTCCTCTCTGTGGTGTCACAAGGCTCCAAAGAATAACCTTCGACGTGGCCGTTTTCAGTGTTAAAATTATTAGTTCACTTGTCTGCCCTCTGCTTTCTCTTCATAGTCCCAGCATCTAGCCCAATGTCTGCTATAAGACATATACTTAATAAGTGCCTATCAATGGAAGAGAATGAAGAAATGAAGGAATAGTTTTGCAATGCTCTGCCACCACGCACACTCCTGTTCTGAAGGGTCAGGGCTCCCAGGACACTGAGTCTGATTCGGAGAAAACCACCCTCCTCACACTAGTAGCAGGTTTGGGGGTATAGATGCTGCTAAAATGGATAAAAAGTGGGTTAACAGTAGTGTTTAGAACTGACAACAGATGGCTGTTGGCACCAATTTAATACCAACAGGAATCCCTAATTTGGGGTGCGGCGAGAAGGAACCGACGTAGTGCAAACAGCTCAACAGTGACGCAGCATGGCTGTGAAAACAGCACCGCTACGGAGCAGCTCAGTACTGCTACAACACAACTGTGAAATCAGCCTGGCTGCGAGACTGCCCAGGGCCAGAACCCTGGGGTCGGGCCCCTTTCTGGCTAGACAGTTCTGCTCTGCTCTGCTCGGACATCTTCGAGCTTCAGATCAGTCAGGGAGACTCAGTCTTCACTCACTGGTGGAAAAGGAAAGTGTGCTCCAGAGACAGAGGGGAGCTGGTTTATGTGGACAGAAATCCGCTGTCCCATGCTGGTGCCAGAGTGGCTTGGCTACCTGCTCTGTTTCCATCTAGCCCCCTGGTGGGATTCCTGTGGCAGGGCAGTAACCAGGAGAGCAACTGGAGCCATTAGTTTACCGAAGGTGTCTCAGGCACCAGCCAAATGCAAAGATTTAGTCTCTTACAAAAAAATCTACAACAACTTGGGAAAGGTTAGAGAATAACAAAGGCACTTCAGTTCATGAGAGAAAACATGAGCAATTGACTAAAAATATTTGGCATCAGGAGTAAAGATTCCAACCATCATGAATGACACATGTGGAGGGGATGCAGTGGCTTGATGGATTGTTTCTATCCTTCATGCAACCATTACTCAAGTTTTTGTAGGAGGTTTTAAACATTCGGTTATACAGAATGTCAATAGTGTGTACTGTCCTGATCACACAGATTAGAATAGTAAGCAAAGCAATTTGCAAACCAGACCTTAAACTAGCTGCAAGCCCAGTTGGGAGCCAGTTAAAAATGTCAGAAAATTTAAATCCTAACCAACCATTGTCACTGGAAGCAAAACTGGGATGCCCCTTAAAGGATCTAGCAAGATGAAGGAGTTTGCTTCTAATTCCACTTGGGAAGAAGTGTTTATCCAGGTACAGCAGGAGGTATTATTTTTTGGCACAAACTCCTCCTTGGGTGGCAAGCACAGAATCAAGGGCAAATCTATTGCCAAGGACTACTCAGGTTCTAAAAGTGTTTCTGAGTTCAAATGGTGCTGGTGGTTGAGCAAGCAATTTGACTGATGGTTCTGGTTAGATTTTGCATTATATCTAATTAAGCAGTACCAAGGCCACCCCATGATAATTACAATTCTGAGAAAGTGATTACCCTCATCTTCTAAAAACCCTGTTAGAGGGTCACTTTACCCAGAAAGGCCATGAGAGTTATCTTCACAAAGAGAGGGATCCTTATCAGGGTAGCAATCTGCTATAGAAAAGGTCCTCTTTTTTCTCTGCTGAGAACTCAGAGGAGTGGATGTCATCTTTTTGACCTAAATGGCACTGTTCTGATTGGTCAGAATAGAGCCACTCATTGGTAGAGGCTGCGCAGCTCTGACTGGATGGTGAAAGTCTTTGTTCCTATTGGTTGGAATAGGATTCCAGGAACGCCTTGATAAGGGCTGGCTCAGAGGGCAGGAGCACAGTGCAAGCAGCAGTTCAAGGGCTGAGGCAGGCAGTCTGGCACAGAGGTTTCTCTGTGAAGTGTAGTTTGCGTGAGGGGCCTCTGTGTAGAAATGGCTGCTAGGCTCTGCTTCTTTAATTGAGCACAGTTAGCCACAAGGCGTCCTTCTTAGCAGGTGTCTTCTTTTTTTTCTTCCCCCTCAGGGTTCACAGAACCCAATAGGAACCTAGAGATTTCTTAGCTCACTTTCTCATTTTAGGGACAAGGGTACATGACTGCATAATGAGAAGACCGCTGAATGTAGAATTGACTTAAAATTTATTGGTTGTTCCCACACAAACTTCCTGCTTGCTGCAAATAAGTGGGTCAATTACTTTGTTTAAAAACATTTTTTTTCATTACAAAATAAGTGTTCATTATAGAATACTATACTCATAAGTTAACTGTATAGACTAATTGTTATACACACACACACACACACACACACACACACACATATATATATATATTTAGAAAGAGAGAGAGAGAACAAAGAAAATAAAATAGAAACCATGTGTGGAGCCTCCATCAGAGACAATTTGTTCTTTCAACTTTGCTTTTTGGATCACAAGGAACAGACATCCTGCCAAGGTAGCATAAGCCAAGAAGTTTTGTGGTGGAGACCCACGTGGAATAATAGGAAATCTCATGGAAATCCTAGGATAGCAGCTGTCTCTGAGCCGAGTCTTAATGAGGCTGGAGTGGGGAGTGACTGTGGATGCAAAGGATAGCTGATATCCAAGGAAACATAGCCCAAAATCTCTACTCTGGGGCCCCACTATTCACATAATTCAGTTCATTCCATGTCTGTTTCTTTCTGTCCTGTTGCCATTCCCTGAACACTTTTTAGAAGTCCTGCTTTATGCAATGAGAGAGGGACTTGCACTGGCCCATCTCTTCAGTAGTCCTAGGGTTGATGGGTGTCTCACACTTCACCCAACTGGCTTTGGGCAGGAGGGCCGGAGCCCTTGATTGGCCTCTTGTAGGATAGGCACAGGCAGGGCTGCTCTTAATAATAATAATAATGAGACTAACAATAGCTAACATGCGTGGAGCACCTACTGTGTGCCTTGTACTGCTCTGAAGACTTGACGTCGTTGTAACATTTACTTGACTTTTTATCCTATGATATAGGCACTGTGATCATGGCCAGTTCACAGTTTGGGAAGTAAAATATTAGAAGTCATGTAGCTGTACCTCCATACCGCCCTAGAAAAAAGATGGTGCATCTGCAGTGCTTCCAGAGCCTATACTCCTCTCTCCCCTTCCCTTCAGCCCCTTCCTGCAGAGGCCCAGGGCTCTCATTTTAATTGCCCAAAGTACTTCATTTCAATGCCCATGCTTTCAGGTCATTCCTACTCCTTCTCCCCTCCCCCATGCTTCCAAATCTCTCTCCACTCAGCGCACCTCCAGCTCTCCTCCCCCTCCTTCCCCTTACCCCAGAAAAGCCTGATTTGACTGTTGTGGAGAGATTTCCACTATTAGAGGGGCCTTTCCTCCAGGAAAAACTCAATGGTCTTTTGGTCACATGAAGTAAAATTTTAGGGCATCAGGAGTAAGAGACTGTTCAAAGGGTTTCACAGGCTCTGTAGACATGCAGCAACCAGGGTGCCCTGGAAAGGGGATGCTCGTAACCGCCCAATGATCCTGACCCCTGCTGAGACCGCACGGTCTGCCTTACAGCCTACAGCACAGCCTGAGTGGGGTAACGGATCCGCCTTTTGGTTCCTTTTCCCAAGCCCAAATTATGGGCCCAATAAAATTAAATGAGATTACCAACTTCTTTTGCATTAGTTGGCAATCAGAGAGATAAGTTTCTCTCTAATCTCTGTATTTCAAAAAGATCCAATGAGCAAGATCTTTAAACCAAGGGAGTTAAATCAGGGACTGCCAAGTGTTACTCTGAGCAGATAAAAAAGAGCACAGTACTTAAGGAAAAAACCCTAAAATCTATTATTACCTCTGTCTTTTTAAGCTGGAAACACTTACATGGAAAACCCAGCAATGTCAGTCACCTTTGGGAGAGTTTCTCGAGCAGCCTCCGTAACACTGTTGTAAAATTAATAACAATTAGGATTATTGCTTAAACAACTTGTCATTTCTATCTAATTATCATGCACTACAATAAAATTATGACAGATTTGCTTTGTTGCAGGCTTTAATTACAACCTTAACTTCCTTGGATTTTATACTAATAGCTTACTGATTACTTGTTATATTGTCTATTCAGAACTGAGAATATTGAAGAAACTAGTACTTTAGGGTAGGGTATCTGTGTCTCTTTCCTTTTCTCTTTCTCTTAAAAAAAATTTTTTTTTTTTTTTAAACAGAGTGGGAAGGGTTCAGCTCCGTGTCTCCCATCTCGGTCAATTAAGGCAGAGATCCTGCCTCCACACCCCCAAAGTCCTCTCCTACTTTTTGCGCCACCCCTGAGAAGGTGGCTGCTTAGGCTGGTCAAAAGGAAATTGCAAATGGGGTCGTGGCAATGGGCGTGAGGTGTGGTGGGACCAAGTCTCCCAACAGAGACCCCTAACAGGACTTTGTCCCCGGGTGGGGACTGGACAGCATCCTGGCAACAGCAGTGATCTTGGGGGAGTTGGTGATGCATCAAACTCAGATGCACCCCGCTGGACCTCAGGATCGGAGACAGCGGGGCTTGTGGGGAGCCCAACCCCCAGCCTGGCTGCTGCGGGCCTGGCTTAGTCTACAGAGGGTGCGCAGCCACTGCATGGGAGTGGAGGCCCTGGCCCAGGGGAGGACGCCACCCGGCCACAAGCCCCTGGCCTGACACCTGAGCATGGAAAAGGTAAGGAGGGCAACAAGCCTGGCTGTGCCTGCATGGGCAGTGGACCTCTCCGGCAGGGCTCTGGGACTGGGCCATAGTGTCCTAGGGCCCATGGCCAGGAGGTCAGCTTCCTGACCATGACCCAGCTGAAAGCCCGTGTCCATACTGGATGTGTTGTGGCGTCCTCCCAGGTAAAGTTCCATCCGTATGTTTGGGGATCTTAAACATCTTTTTCCCCATGCGTCCTCCCCCAGCCCAGAACATCCCCCAACCCACCATGACTCTGTCTTTCTTTATCTTCTTTCCATGTTTATTGACACTTTCCTTTCTCATGTCCAATGCCTTTCCAGTCGCATTCTTTGCTTTCCAAGGTCACAATTGTCTCCTTGGATAAATCAGATTAGTGCTTATATGCTAAGGATATGAATAAATTTCAATTTCATTTGATTTCAATTCCATGTACTGAGCCCTAGAGAAAACTCAAACTTAAACAAAATATAGCCCCTCAGCACTACCTAGAAAGCAGCTAGCACCGTTTTTTCTCAAAGGAAATGTTTTAGGTGTCATCATGATGAGATTTTAAGTGTTAATAACAGTATATTTATGTTAATGTGCACTAGAACCTAACAAGCACATTACATACACGATATCATGATTACTATTGCTTAGAATAAGCTAGAGAAGGTAGTATGTAAAATAAGCAACTTTATTTAAGTAAAAATATTGAGTAACATAGAAAAGGCAGAAATCTGTGCCGGCGATGGATTCCTGACTGATTCTTAGGAAACAGAAGCTCGGTAAGGAAGGAAGACGTGTACCCGAAAGACACGTGCTCCTGCTCGGGAGACAGGGAAGGGGAAATCACTGCTGGTTTGGGCAACCAGGAAGTCTTCATGGAGGAAGAGGCGTATGGGCTGGGCCTTTAAGGATGGCAGGAGTTTTCCAAGATTGTAGAGGCCGCCCCACATGGAGGAAACAGCACAAACCAAGCCACACAGGTGGTTGAAGCAAACAGGGCCCACGGAGTAGGGTCATGAGGAGTTAAGAACTAGGTTTTGGGTTTTTTTGCCATAGTGATCTACGCAGACAATCTGTTACAAGGGGCTCCCTCAGGGCACAGATCTTCATTCTGCGGGTGAGATCAGGACGTTGGTAGTCTGGGATATGACTGACATCTAAAAGAAGTGACAGACAATAGTTAATATTCCAGAATAAGCATGAGTAGTGTGTTGTAAACTTTTGTTTTCTAAATGTTCATTGAATCACGATGTAAAAAGGCTGAAGTCCAAAAGATCTGGTACCAGTGGCCCCATGTAAGACTTCCAGCCATGGAGCAGCCTCACAGTCGATTTCAGTTACCTCTCAAGTCAGCACATTCAACATTCATCATATAGGTTCTGCTCCAACCTTCGCTTTGCCCATCAACCCCTTTTAAGATTTCTGGGATTAAGGAGGAACTTCCGGTCACCATCAGAGGATTGCAGAACTGCTTGGGGTTCAGGGTTGAGAGTGAGTTGTCAACTGACTGTGGTCAACCTGGATTTTGATCCTCCGCTAATTGGGTTAACCATTTTGGAAACTGCAGTTGCCTGGGCCATATTGCTTATGACTGGGCCGCGTTTGACAGGTTGCCTCTGAGGCCTGAGGCTCCTGGTGGCCATCTCTGAACAGTGACAGGGTGTGAGGCTCCTGGCATGAAGTGTGTGGGCTGGTGCAGAATCAAGGCTGTGCAGGAGGCCATGCGATGATGCCATGTTCAAGTGCAAGGGATGGCCTAAGTGGCAAATATGTAAATTAGCTATGGGAAAACAGGCACACAGCAGCTATTTTTAATTTGTGTTAGAAACCGCAAGAGCCAGCATTGCTCACGGAATGGAATACTGGCTTGGATACGGGACGCAAAGATTTGTTTCGGCTCTACCACTAACGTCTTCACTGACAGCCCAGGGGAAAGAGCCCAGGAAGATATTAGACAGCAGGGAAGCTCGTTATAAACTGGTTCGGGCTTATTGTCACTGGCTCCAGACTTGGGTCATCTTTGCACCACCCTAGGTCAGCTCCTTCGTGTAATATTCCTCCCTCTCTCAAGGCCTGCTCTCGAGAAAAGATCTAGAAGTTTCTTTCTCAGTAGGGTGTAAAAGACTGAAAATAGCTTAAATTTACCCTGAAGAAAAAGAAGTATTTCAGCAAGGCTGAGTTCCTCCATATGAAGGAGAAATCTTTAGCTTGACTCTCTGGTGTTAGTGAGCAGAACACCCGTCAGGGCATGGGTCCTTTCCTGGCACAGGTAAAGCACAGCGAACAGATAGCTGCTTATCCCACCTGTGCACTCAGATTTCGTTGGTGCTACTTAGAATTGGGTTTTTAAAGCTAGAAAGAAATTCATCAAATGCCTTTCCCTTGGAGATGAAGGAATTGAGGTCCAGAGGGATGAAGTAACTTAAGTTCAACTGAACAGGTAATGTTTTGAGCAATAGTATGTGCCAGACACCAAGCCTGACACAAGGGAAACATCAAGTGGTGAATGCTATATGGTGCCTGCCCCTCCGTCTTCCAGCATCACACTGCCCGTCTGCCCTGGCTTGGGATGGGGTCCTCGCTTCTGCAGGCTGGTCTGTCACTGAGAGTCCACAGGTGGGTCACTAGGGTAGGTGGCTTTAGAAAAGAGTCTTGAATTTGATAGAGCTGTGAACAGTGACTTGTAAATGGTTCCTAATGAGACTGGAAAAGGAACCAGGGGTTCTGAGGTCCAGAGAAGTAATTGTCATGTTCCTGGAGTTTTGGGAGATGAGGGAAGATCCAGGAGGCAGGGATTAGGGAGGCAAACCCAGAGATTTTGTAGCTGTGAGCTTCTCTCGATTCACTTGAACTCAACAAACACTTGTTGCCTGCCTGTGGACTGAGAAGGGCACCAACAGCACAATGATGAACGAGGCCCATTTGCTAACGAGAGAGCCTTGTGACGAGCCTGTTGTGATTTTCAGTCTGCAGGGTCCTGGCCTGCTGGTGGGTCATGAAATCAGATTAGTGGGCAATTTGTGTGTGTGTGTCAGGGTGGGGAAGGGGTGGAATGGCAGAGGAAGAAAAACAAAAATAGAATAGACTAGAATACAAAGTAACAGGGTACATTGTTTATATTAAATAGTAAATAGAGTTTCATGAAATTATGGATTTCAAACTTTTTTATATCATAATCCTCAGAATCTGTTCAACATATATATGGGCATGCTATAAATTATATACATACACACACACAAAGCTTTGTGAAACTTTTATGTAGTCATGGTCTTGCTCCAAGTGCTTCTCGTCTTCTAGCAGACTGGCCTGAGTATATTCTCATGTTGATGGCATGAGTGAGAGACATGCCCAGTTTTGCAAACACTATTAAGACTGTTTGCACAATGTTTTCCTCTTTTCCATGAAACAAAACAAGCCATCCAGCCAAGCCCAGAGACAAGATGGGAATGCGCTGTGAATTACTTGGCAAAGAGTGCGGGCCATTTTGACAGTTTACCACAGCAGTGAGCAATAAAATTGGATTTGCTTTGATTCGTCCTATCTGCAGACTGTTGGCCTTCCCTCCTCTGATTTTGTTTCTCAAGAGCAGGTGCCCAGAACTCCAGAGGATATAGTGAGAGCCCTTTTGCCTTTGCAGGCTTACAGCTGGAAAAGTTACAGTTGGTAAGCAAGGAGGTGCCCGCAGGAGATAGATTAGAGAGGGGATTCAGGATGTGGGTGTAGGGCCCTGGCATCTCATGCTAAGATGGGGCTGGGATGGAGGGCAGCTAAGGAGAGGGTGTGAGGAAGCCACAGGAGGTCGCTGATGACATCTGGAAATATTCCTGTTGTTCTAACTCTGTGAAGCCTCACTCAGTTTGTTCCAGGGAAAGGAAGAGTTTGTTCCATTTCTAATGTAGAAAGAAGCCAGCCTTCCAGTCTCGACACTCAATAGTTATGTAACCTTAGGCTAGTTACTTATCTTCTCTGGGCCTCAGTTTCCCCACTGTAAAGGAAGGGCAATGACTCTGTAAGGTTCTAAGGTCTGTTCCAGCCCAGTCCTTGTCTGTCTCCTTCCCCATGGCCTTGCTCATGGCACAAATATGTTGCTTATGCTCCCACCGCTCCCGCTGAGGCTGTTGGAAGACAGCAAACCTGTCCCTCGAGAGTGGATATTGCCTCAGAATCCTTCTCAACACAATGCTCGACCACTGCATAGTCTAGGTCAGCTTTGCTGTATTTATTTGGCTAGGCTTAAGGAGCATTTCTCTCTTTCTTAAACCACTAGAAAGCTGTAGAATTTAGCCAAGCAGCTGGAAAAGCATCAGTGTATTCATTTTAGATTAATTTTGAGAAGCAAGCAGGGAAACTCTTGGGCCGCTCCTTGCAGCAAATTTGGATCCTCTTAAAACTTACACAAGCTGTTCTGGCCAGGCGGCTCAGTTAGTTGGAGGGTCATCCCACACACCAACATTTGGCAGGTTTGATTCCTGGTTTGGGCACACAGGGGAAGCAATTTATTGATCTTTTTTCCCCTCTCTCTTTCTCTTCCTCTCTCTCTAACATCAATAAGCGTATCCTTGGGAGGATTAAAAAAAAAAAAAAGTTTGCATAAGCTGTAAAATATCCCAATAGTGAGAAGTCTTTAATATTCACTGAGGGGTGGCGATGGCTAAAGGGAAGGGAGGGTGTGGGTTTGGCAGAGGCAGGCAAAGGGGTGGGGGGCAGTGAGGACATCTGTAACAGTGTCAACAATAAAAATAAAGAAAAAAATGTTCACTGAGGAAAGGGAGAGAATTTAATTCATCAAGTGTCACCATTACTTTTAACCATTAAAAAACCCCACAATGTGAGAATACTTCCAAATATAGGGGAATCTGAGTTTCACTTTTAAGGGTAAAAGCAACTTGGGTTGAAACACTTTACTCCGATTTTTAGACTTTTCGGAGGGGAAGAGGCGAGGGTGCTCTGTGTTCCCCTGGGAGCCGGCGGTGGCCAGGGACCCAGGCGGAAAGCAGAGCGACCTGGCAAGCAGCGCCGGGGCCTGTGCTTGGATTCTGGTTCTGGCACTTACTCGTCTTGGGAAGCTGGGCAACTTAGTTGACCTCTCTGTGCCTCCGTCTCCTGGCGTGTAAAGTGAATAGCATGGTAGTACCCCCCTTTCAGAGTTATAGGAAAGATTATTGGAAACATGCAGGTAAAGAACCTAGCGATTGGCTCATAAGCTCAGTGAAGGTTGGATGCTAGTGGCAGTGCTGCCTAAGGTTGCATTCATTTTAAAGTTGAAGCCCCCCGTCTTTTCTTTTTTTTTAATCGTCCTGCTCTTAACATGGCTAAAGAAACAATCTTTCTTAACACCTTAGCTTCGTTTGAAAGTTCCTGGTAGAATCACCCAGGCCATTTTCTGTTCTCTTCCTTGGTTATGCATGATCTTTTCTTACACAAGTGTTTTTACAATCTAGGTTCATTGGAGAACTCCCTATAGCACCCTCGTCTTCCTCTTCATCAGGACAGCCTGCCATGGTCTCTCCTAAATTTTAACCTGGAGTACTCCCCAAACCTTCTAGAGTTACAATCTGTTTTAGGATCTTAAGATCACAGGATCGTATCTGTCCATTTTCTAAGCTATAGAGGCACCCACTTAAGGAACAGATTTTCCAAAGTTTACTTTATTAGATTAATTAGTCAATTCCCTTGTCACAGACATGAAATTACCCCTAAGCCTTCCTGACTGAGGAGACTCTTAGAGAGAAACAAAGAGATGTTGGGCTATAACAACAGGAGAGCTCATTGCAAATGAGCAAGCAGCAGGCAGATAAACCCTTATGGGAAAACCACTCTAATCATAAAAAACCACTTGCTTTGGGGAGACTGCCATGTAACAACAAGAAGAATCAGAGCCCCTTGAATTCCCTCTCATAGAGGATATCAGAGAATGACCCAGGTAGGTTTCTACGAAATTGCATTTGAATAAAGACAAGTGCATTGCTGGGCAGTAGATAATTTCAAAAACTGACTCCACAATTAGGGACTGAATTATTTATGGTTGTCACTATAGCTACGATAGTTTGGAAATAAAATAGTCAGGCTTTGCTCTCTGTTTTTATTTGTAGGAAAACAAGTCATTCAAGCTTTTTAGTGATACAGTGTGACTTGCTGTCAGTGGCAGTTAGGAATTTTCTAGCACTGCCGAGCGCAGGAGTACCCAGGAGGGACATATGTTTTCTCTGCTTTTTGTTCCAAATTTGTCTTAAAAACATGCAATTATGTAAAGGCCTGATTTATATTTTTTAGGGAAAAGCACAATGGCTCTGTTTTGCAGCTGTGTTTCTCTAAAACGAATTTATATGGTTGCCTTTTGAAAAGAACTTGGCTCATGATCATTGGATTTTCACTTTTTGCCATGACATATGAAAATTTGATGAGGTCTGTGAGATTTAAGAACCTGCCTCTTAAGTGAAATGGAAACTTAGTTAACATAGTTGTGTACTGCAAGCCAGAAAAACCTTCTGTAGTTAACTTTCTCCCATTTCCTTATTTTTGTGGATGTGGCGAGGCAGGGAAAATTCCTTGACAAGTGGAATAAGGGAAACTGAGACAACGTAATTGCACAAGGCCAAACGATCTGAGCGACCCACAGTCAGTAAATGGACGACAAGGTTTTATCTTCCCTAACCAAGGACACTTAGGGGCAAATGGCTTACACATTCCAGACTATCCAGGGACAGAACGCCTAGGTGCTGGTCCCTCTTCGATGATGTTCTTAAAAAAATGAAACTAAGCAGAAAACAGCCCTGACCCCTCTATATACACATTTTGGTGAAACAACATATTAAAGGACACTGCAGGAAAGCTAACGAATATTCTGTTAAGGCCCTTCCCTGAGGCCTCCCCTAGGAGTCCTGTGGGCCAAAGAAAGAAAAGAAGCCTGAAGACAAAGGACCCCGAGCGTGCCCTCACTAGAGCACACCCGCGTCTTGAGTCTGCTGTCTTTTTCCTAAACTCTAAGGGACCCCATGAGACTTGCAACGAGGGGAGCAGTGGGCAGTGGCAATTTGTCCTGGGCTAATGTCCTGATCCTCTCTCTAAGGCTCCCTTTTCTCTGACTTCCCAGTGAGCTAACAGCAGCCCTGCCTTGGCTCACCTCTGTCGCTGTGACTTTTACTGCACGGTGAGCCAGAGCAGCCCCGCCTAGTTGATTCTTCTACCTTAAGTCCTTCCTTTGTTTCACTGTCCCCAGCTTTAATAAATCAACTCTCGAAATCACCTGTACTGGTGTTGGGAAATCTTTCCTGCACCAAGTCAAGAACCCACACACTATGGGCCGCCCTGAGGCAGACCTGCTCCAGGCCCTGGCCCTGTTTGGTAAAAGTGGGAGTAAGGGAGACAGGAAGGAGGTGTGTCTATAGCCAGGAGGCAAAGGTGGGATAGAACACCCAGGGTGACAAAGAGCAAACCTTGGAAGGTTCTGGAGGCTGTGGGTGTGTTGCGGTATAAGTAGAAGGCAAGGTAGTATAGGGTACTTGTTGGGGATGGAGGGATGGCTCTGGGGAAAAGAAGTCGGGAAGGGAGTCTTTTAGGTAGGATTTCATTCTTTTTTTCTCTCTTTTTTCCTCAATTCCTCCACCCACCCCCAACCTAGCCCACCAACCCTCCCCACCACCGACAGCAATCAGCCTGTTCTCTGTCTATGGGTCCATCTCTGTTTTGCTTGATAGTTCATTTTGTTCATTAGATTCCACATATGAGTGAAATCATATGGCAATCATCTTTCCCTGACTTGATTCACTTAACATAATGCTTTCCAGGTCCATCCATGCTGTCACAAAGGGTAAGATTTCTTTCTTTTACATGGCTGAGTAAAATTCCATTGTGTAAGTGTACCATAGCTCCTTATCCACTTTATCCACGGAGGGGCAATTGGCTGCTTCCAAATTTTGGCTATTGTAAATAACACTGCTATGAACATAGAGGTGTATATATTCTTTCAAATTAGTGTTTCAGGTTTCTTAGGATATATTCCCAGAAGTAGAATTACTGGCCCATAGGCAGTTCCATTTTTCATTTTCTGAGGAAACTCCATGCTGTTTTCCACGGTGGCTGCACCAGCCTGCATTCCCACCAACGTGCACTAGGGTTCCCTTTTCTCTGCATCCCGGCCAGTACTGTTGCTTGTTGATTTATTGATGGTAGCCATTCTGATGTGTGAGGTGGTTTTAATTTGTATTTCTATGATGATTAGTGACATTGAGCATCTTTCCATATGTCAATGGGCCATCTCTATGTCCTTTTTAGAGAAGTGAAGTTGAACTTTATTCTTAAATGAAAATTATTGCAAAGCTCTTTATAAATTCTATACTCACACTGGCTTTAGATTTCAGGACCTTCATTACTACCATTAATGATGGCCTTCAACCCATTCTCTCAGCAGCATTTCTAGTAAATTTATGGAGAGAAGCTGAGTTAGTCTTTTTCTGGATTGAGGAGCCCCTCCTGGGAGACAGGGCAATTTTTTGTTGTTTGTTCTTTTTCAGTAATGAAGGTAGAGAAAAATGAAAGGTCAGTTTCTCGTAATAAGACAGTTAATGGACAAATAATTCTCCCTGTATAAAATTCCGGGGGATTTTGAAGCCAGGCAAAAAGATATGGGGGGCGGGTACAGTAGAAAGATAGAAGTTTGCAGTTGCTGTAAAGGATAACATGTGAAATACATTTTGATTGCGTTGTACAAATCTAGAGCCATTTTGTTAGTTTAGGAATTTAAATGTCTTATATAGCATATAGACTCATAAAGTATTTATATTGTATATTTAGAATTGTAAAGGCTCAAAAAAATGTGAAAAATTGAAATAATACCATTTATTTCCCATTATTTTTCAGTCTTAAGGGAAATAATTTTCAGAGCCTTAGACATTGTTTCCCCCTCTAGACTTTACATCTAGGGTACAGGATAGGAAGTCACGTGCTCCAAAGGCTCCATCTTCTTCTTAGGCCTCGAGTCCCTTTTTCTCCAGTGTGGTATGTGTGAACCTGGTGTACTCTCACCTGCTCTTCTGAGTGCTAAGGAGGGTGTAGTCTGAGAAAATGTTGAACTTGTTCCGTGGTAATGGTTTTTGTTAAGGGAAAAGGCCCTGCAGTTTGATGGAATCTCCTCTCACATCTATTTGAATATTGTTGAGATCTTTTTCCCATCAGCTTTTTAATGTTATCTCCTGAGTTCAGGTCTTGATGGAAGAACCCCACAGAGAAATTTTGAGGAGAAACTTCAGATGGACTGCTTTCCCATTCTAGAGCTAGGTTTCCAATTTTCTTCCTCAGTAAAAGCAAGTTAAAAGAGTATCTTTGGAATCATTCAAGACAGAATCTGAAAGGCACTTCAGTTTTACAAATTGGTGGAGCTCCCAATAGCTTTGGTGTCAGTCAGAGTTTTATGGTAAAGGCACCACCTCAGAGGCTGGGACACAGATGTTTCAGAAGATGACCCCAGTGGAGGAACAGTCAATTTATTTCTTTGTTATCTTCCTTGGGCCAAATGATGTAAGAACATCAGAGCTTAACTTTGCTTTACCCACTGGTGACAGTTTACTCAGGTTATTCTAAACCAGAAGTGTACGAACTTTCATTTATTGCGGCCATATTGTTGAGATAGTGGCTAAGAGCCTGCAGGTGAGAAGTAAGCATCTTCTGGTGATCTGCTTATTGAGCTCATGGCAGGTGACTGAACAACGAGCAGCTTCCCTACCACGAAGAGCACCAAGTGCCTCTGGCCATAGCTTCAGAAAATTCATGCCAGAAAAAGATTGCAGATGAGTTCTCCCAAGGCCTCCTCCTGTCTCAGCCTGGGTGAGGTGGGATGGGGGGCAGGGGAGCATCAGAAGGCACTTGAATGTCCCCGACAAGGAACAAAGAGTCTTTGGAAGGTGATATGACAAAATATTGTCAGTCTCCCTTTTCTCATTTTAGTCCAATTCCTGATCTTTTTCTCTCCCAAAGCCAAGCCTATCATCCCCTCTCCTTCTACCTCCCCACCTCTTCCTTCCTTCTGGCCTAGTAGAGCCCACCCTACCCCAGATTTGAGGGCTGAACGATCAGTTGAATTGGAGTAGAGACAAGGAAAAATGAGGGTTGGAATATTAAGTATTACTTGGATGCTCAGCTACCTCATTGGCCTCATAAAGAGTGAAATTTTATGTTTCCAGAATTTGCATTTTATGGGGACTACTATTAGCATTATATGTTTTTAATTTATTTTCCTTTTTGTTTTGGTGAGATTGAGCATCAAATGACCGTGCAAGAGCTTCGGAACTTAAATGCCCTCTTTCGGATATAAGAACTGACTTTCTAAATATTTACCTGGATAATTTGATTCTCTTTTTGATGGTTGATTTTTCAGTGAAAAGTACAATCCTTTTAATTCCTGTAAAATAACAAGGAAGAATAAATTTTCTTTAATTGTCACTTCATAATGAAATTGGGAACAGACTGTGAATGCATCAGAGAAATGAATAAAAGGGATAACATGTTAGAAGTTTACAGAATTTAGGTAAGTCTAATTAGACACTCAAGTCTTTGGGCTCTTGCTCCTAGATGAAGCACAGTGCCACTATGTCCACACTAATGATCATTTTTCCTCCTAGGAGTATGAGGAAAGGGGAAGACAGCTGCTGGAGATGGAAAATTTCAAATGCATAATGAAGCAGAGTATAAAATCACAGAATAAAGTAAATGAGTTTATAAATGTTGGATCATTGAAACCGCAGTTACAACTTTAACCATGGGAACCAATTAGGCTCGACTGATCTAAGAGCTCTCTCTCAGCTCCAGACTGTGATTTCTGCTCAGACCATCCAATTTATTGAACAGTCTACACTTAGAACACTATACCAACAATATATTTAGAAACTTTTTTGAAAAGGAGAAATAAAGGCTCTTGTTAAATCCCTGATTGAATAATATATGGGTTGTTTCCAAAGCGTTTGGGCACTTCTCCCACCCCCAAGCTGTATGGGAATTAAATATTTGAAACATTCTCTCTGTCATCTTGGCAAGCCCTGTTATTAGCCCAGAATGTGAAATCTTCACGCACGTCTACTCCACCCAAGCTGTTAAAACAGAATACCACAAGCTGGGGGCTTACACACAATAAACGTGTATTGCTCACAGTTCTAGAGGAAGTCTGAGATCAGGGTGCCAATATGGTCAGGTGAGGACCCTCTTCTAGGCTGAGCCTTCCTGCTCACATGTACCCTCACATGGTAGAAGCGGGCAAGGAAGCTCTCTGGAGTCTGATTTATAGCAACACGAATCCATATTGAAGGCTCCTCCCTTATGACCTAAGCACCTTCTGCGTTGTGACCTTTCAAGGCATGACAGGTTCACGAGATTCAGGCAGATGGAAGAATATTCATGGAGCCATTGGGATGTCTCACATGACTTTATTCAGGGATGAGTGATCCACACATGCTGAGGATCACACTGCCTATCACCTGCATGTCACCAGTCCCCCCTGCTGGTCTGTGTCTGCAGGCAAAGTGAGAAGTCCCTACTTCCTTAAGTACTAGCACAAACAAAGCCGGGATCAGGCCAAAAGGTTAAATAACATAGCATGGTCTGCACATGTGAGCCCACTTCATGTTACGGGAACCGCTTATCGGACCCAGTCTCAAGGCTATGAGAACACACTCTATCAGGCCCATTCAAGGTTGTGAGAAACCGCTTGCCTCTCATTACCCAGACACCTGGGTGAGGAAGCCAGCCTGCCTCCATTTACCTTCAACCTCCCAAGGCCCCACCTCCTAGGACCATCATCCTGGGGGGTTAAGATGTCAAAAAATGAATTTAGGAGGGACACACATGTCCAGACCGTAGCAATGAGCAGAGTTGTATTTATAAGATAAAATACATATTATAAAAGGAGAGTCTGTTTAGACTCTACACACTAAGGTTTCAGGATTACATCTTCAATTACAGAAAAAGAATATGCAAGGTAAAGCTCTATGATCTTGTCCCTGGAGTTTGGACCAAAAGCCACCCCCGCCATTGTCCGATAGCAGTCTGACGAGGCCCCCGATGGCCCCCTCCTTCTAAGGCGCAAAGCCCTGGGCCTCAATGGCTACAGGGGAAGCTTAGGTGTGATTACTGTTTTCTCTGGTATGGAGAATGTGCTCATTAAATAGCACCTATTTAGATGTTTTACCAATATCCCAGGCCTTCTTAACCAAGGGAATCTAATTAGCTATATTTTCAGAGTATCTGTAGGTCTGGTTATCTACTCACTCCCTTTACTTTCCTTCATTTGTTCAATACATATTTACTGAGGCAATATTTACTTGTAAGTATTTACTAAGGCTTTGTTTTAGTCCTTTCGACATACAAAGTTGGTCAAAACATGGTCCCTGCCCTTGGGAGGTCAGAGGCACCCTAGAGATAAGCCTATGGGAGCATGTAAACCAGACCAAGGGGTCCGGAAGCTGTCCTAGAGGAGACGAGCCTTGGGCTGAGTTTTGAGAGACAGAGAGACGGGGCCTTCCAGAGGAAGTGGCATTCGCAGAACCTCAGAGGCAAGAGCCAGCACAATGCCTGCCACACGTCCAGGGAAGCCTGTGTGGGAGAGGGGGACGAGGAGAGGCAGTTAGTTGGGGCAGTTTGCACTAGCTAAATTGTATCCAGTACATCACCAAGGAGGAATGAAACCAGTTCTTTCTTCACTTATTTATCAGACAGTTACTGATTTTTGACTGTATACCCACAATGTCTTAGGATCTTCATATACTTCATTTTCTCAGGCTCTGGAATATCAGATCAGGAGTATTCAGAAAGTATTCTTACTCCTGTTTCATAGCTGAAAGGATGGAGGGTTAAAGAATCTAAATAATTTGCCTCAAGCCCCTCAGCTACTAAGAAACAGAGTTGGATTCAATTTCTGGTCTGGTGCTAATGCTCAATATCACCGGCAACAAAACCGAAAACTCCATTCAGCCACCAAGGCCGAGTGGAGACAGGAGTTCTTTCTCCCTCATATAAAAAGTTGGGGGGTCAAGGGGCTTCATGAAATCATCAGAACCAGCTTTGGCTCCTACTTAACTGGTCTTCCACCCTTGGTGTATGGATTTGTCCTCATGGCTCAAGAGAGCTGCTCAGACTCCAGCCAACATGCCTCATTCCAGGCAGCAGGAAGGCAGAAGAAGCAAGAAAAGATTCACGCCTTCCCTTTAAGGACAAATCCTGGAAACCGCCCATGACATTTTCAACTTTTTGGTCAGAATTAATCATGTATCTAGCTGCAAAGGAGGCAGGTAAACATGGCCTTTATTTTGAGGCAGCATGTAGCCAGTTAAAGGCTGGGTATTCTGTTAGTCAGGAAGAATGGCTAAGGAGACATCTAATACCCCCGTGCTCCGTCCGTTATTATAGGGTTTCTCATGCTAGTAGTAGTTGCTAATAACCAGGAAGTATTGTACCTTCTTTACTTTTTTCTAAGAAATGTTGCCTTCGTCAAAATCGAAAACCCAAAAGGGGAGAAGCCACTAACACTCAGGAAAAGCTTTTTGTATTGGGTGACTATTTCAGACATAGGGTGGCATCTAGAGGAATAGGACTCAGGCCCCTAGCACACAAAGCCCTGTGGTTTCCTTGGGAAACAGAAAAGGGGAAGCCTATTTTCCCATTTCTACATCTTTCTTGTTCTGTTCTTTTTACCTAGAACATTTATCTCCCGTTTTTCCCCTGAGTCATGACTCTCTCTGGAGCTTGGTTTTCTTTATAGTCCCAGAATATAGCACCCTTCCTGGCACATACAAGTTCCCAGGGAATGTTGCTGTGTGAATGAATGACTTAAGGCTATACAGCCATCATGGACTCAAAAGAGTCTGTCATAATGTTCCTAGAAATAATTACATGCCCCTCCTTTTAACCTAAGAATGGTCTGCAGTTCCCTGTAACACAGAATTTATCATTTTTGCTTTACATTACTAGTTGGCTCATCTGTGACCCCACTAGACAGTGAATACCATGAAGGCATCTGCACAGGGCTTGGCATGCCATTGGTACTCAATCAGTTTTGCTTCAACAAGTGACTCAATATGTGGTGGAAGTAGTCCAATGTCCCCCAGTGTCCTACATAATCATGCTGGGAAGGTAGTGTGTCCTCTCAGCTCTGGGATAGAGGGAGGAAGCTGGTTGTCTCTGGGCAGAGCCACAGTGCTGCAAAACCAGAGAGAGCCCATCTGATAGCCCTGCCCAAGGACCTATACCCACCATGACTCCTGGTCTTTGCCTGATGCCACCTTGCCCAACCTCCAAGGTGCCCAGCCTCCAAGGTGCCCAGGTGTGCTCGCAGCTCTCCCAGCCTCTACATCATGGTGACAGGGCTGGTTTGTATGGGCAGCCTGGGCCCAGCAGTGTTGCTCTCATCTTGAGATTGTGTTTTCTGTTTCATCTCTGGCCCCAGAGACTCTTCTTGAGGCCACCCCTCTAGGTGTTTAGGTTTGTTTGGACATTCATTTCAAAAATATTTGTTACGTATTATGGTATTGTCTAACTGTCATGATGAAGTCTGTGCTGTCAGGCACGCTGAAGAGTGTGAGGTGTCTCCATTTGAGCATGACTTTGAGGGACCCAGGGTTGTGCTTAGTTCCATAGCCAGGGTCTTCCCCCATGACCCCTACACTGGCTCTGGGTATTGACTCACCAAGAGAAAGTGCCCTGGTGTCTTGAAAGACAGGCATCACGTTATTTTTCCATATTGCTGTCATTGCTGCACAAACGCAGCTCCTCTGGGACTTACAAAATAAAAGCCAACATGTCACTCCCACAAATAGACATGTAACCTGACTGTCTCTGTTTGAAGCTGCCTTCTACATGCCTTCCCTACAGAATCTATAGAATCTTGGAATATGAAAGGACCTTAGTGGTCACTTAGTATATAACTTCTTCAATGCTAAATTCTCTCCTCTGCTAAGCCATGAGCCAGCACACCCGAATACCTTCAGCTAAAGAAAATTCATTACCTTATAAGGCATCCCATTTCAAGGTTGGAGAGCTCTGACATTAGAATTTTTTACTCCCTTTATGAGTTGAAATTGGTCTTTCTTGACATTCTACCCATTAGCCCAATTTCTATTCTTTCGAGCCCCTGTATTTGTGATCCATTGCACTATAATAAATTATCACAAACTTAGTAGCTTAAAATCCTATATATTTGTTGTCTCACAGTTTTTTGTAAGTCAGGAATCCAGTCATGGCTTATCTAGACTCTCTGCTTTAGAGTGCCTTACGGGTCTGTATCAAGGTGGTGACTATGGCTCATCTGAAAGGTTGACTGGGGAAGGAGCGGCTTCTAAGCACATGAGGCTGTTGCCGGGATTTGATTCTTTGCAGGTTGTTGGACTAAGGCCTAGGTTCCTTGCTGGCTATTGGTCAGAGGCTGCCCTCAGTTCCTTGCCATGTGGGCCTTCCTATAGGGCAGCTCACAACATGGTAGCTGGCTTCATCAAAGCCAGCCAAGAAGAGAGCCTGCTAACAAGACAGAAGCTCTGATCTCATATAACCTAATCATAGAAGTGACATACTTTCAATGCTGGTTCCAAGCAACCTGCTCAAGGCTATGAAAACCAAGAGGTAAGGATCACTGGGTCCATCTTATAGCCTGCCGATTACAGCCACATGGAAGAAATCTACTCTCTCTCCTCTACAGAATGATCCTTCTAATACTTGAAAATAACTTTCATGACTTGCTTATCTTTTTGTCTTCAACTATACCCAAGTATGTATTCTCACCATCCTAGCCATTGTCCTCAGAACTTGCTTTGCTGCTTATCTCAAAGTGGAGCCCCTAGACACAGTCTAGCCTTTTGGCCAGAACTGACTGGGGTGGAGAGGGATCTGCTGGGAGCACAAGCACAGAGACACATGCAGCTCCTCCTGCTAATTAGGACTTCCTTTCAAAAAAAGAAGTCCTAGGCACCCCAGTCTCCACTGGGGAAGAATTTTGGTGTCAGAGTGCTGAATTCCAATTAATCATCCTATTAATGTTTTGGGACACACATTCCAGGGATCTTTGAGTATTATGCATTTTTGAATATGAAATTCATGTATTGGAAGCATGAAGATTTCTCCTCCTTTTGTATGCCCTCTCCCAGCAACCTAGTGAATAGTTTGCCCCTGTGAAATACATAAGCATGCTTATTTTTTTTCTTCTGTTCAGTATTGAAAAAATAGAACAACTTTTTATGAAAATAGACTATGGAGCAGTGGCCAGAATTCAGTGGGTAAGTTAGGTTATGTTTTGTGAATCAATTTTGAAGTTAGTAGGGAAAACACAAAATGTTTGGTTCTGAGCTGGTTCCCTTCTGGAGTACACTTGCCCCTTTGAAACTTTGCCAACCTCAGGGTACATGCAAGTTAACAATTTTTAAATTCTTACAATGTCAAGTGATAGTTAGAATAGTTTAATTAGGAATTTCAATAGCTAAGGCAAGTTTCAACAACTGCATCATAAAACCAAGGGGTGAAGGATACACCCACCACCTCACCCAAAAGCAATAGTGAAAACATTTGTGAGCAAGAAATCAGTTAACACATGTAAAGTGTTTAGAATAGGGGCAGTCACAGAGTAAAGTTTCAACAAATATTATCATCATTATCAATGTTACCCGATTTGCGTTGTATAATAATGAAGAGCTGGCACATCTACTTTTAACATCCTCTGTCATTGTGTCTGCCAGGGACCTTCTATTGTTCTAGGATGAACGATGTTCTAAGATGACATGCAGAGAAGTAGACACGTCTATTCGGTCCTTGAGCCTGATGCCCAATAAAATCAAACACAAGCATTTTGGTATTATCTGACTTGAAAAGCCACAGTCAAAATTCTAGGGAAGAGTAAGGAAGACACTAGTTAGTGAGGTGGGGCTTTGGGAAGAATGGAAAGCAAAGATGGCCCCAGGTCCTATAGAACGCCATCCCTTCCCTCTGACCGCAGAGTCCTTTTCCTGAGGCATTCTGCTGAGATTCTACATGAGGCATATGTGATGGTGGGTTGGGACTCTTCATTCGGGCCAGTGGGACCCAAGTTTCTAGCCAGCCACATACTAGTTGTTTGATATTAGGCCAGTTATTTAACTTTTCTAAGCTTAAGCTTTCTAATTTGTAAAATGAGAGTAGTACCTATCTCAAATGATCAGTATGAGAACTGAGATGAAGGTCAACACTGCTTGAAACATGGTGTGTTCTCCATCATCACCATCACCACCATCATCTTCATATTTAGGGAGAGAGACTGGGAGGGGAAGAGAGCCCCGTTACTGGGTAGCAGGCTCCCAGCCTCACATGACTTGGTGCACCCAGTTATTATCCCCAGGTTTTTGGCAGCCAAGTCCATACTAATGAACTGGTTCATGCTAATAATTGTGTCATGAACAAGAAAGGTCTTATCTGTGCACTGATGAGGAAGAGAATTTTTGAAAGCCAGGGAGACAATAGCTGCTCAATGGATTCCCCTCTATTCCCCAGGATGGCTTCCGCACGTATCTGCAGCTAGAGAATTCAGAGCGAGCCGATGTTTGAGCCCAACAAAAAGAGATTTCCTTCCAGCTGCCTGCTGTGCTGCAGGGACTGTCATATGCAGGTCCCATGCTGAGCGTTCTCTCTATGCCGGATGACACCTTAATCACCGTCAGAGAAGATGGAGTGATTTATTTTTGGTCCCTGCAGCTGAAGTTAAAAAGAAGAAAGAGTTTTTGTATGTGACTTTCATTTGATAAGGATGTTGAGTGCTCCAGTTTGATTTTATTTGCTATTTTAAACTGCTCCTCAAGTGGCATGATTACAGAAATTGTGTCCTTGAATATATTCATGTTGAGTTTTGCTAGTCTCTGGAATGCAGATAAACTATTATCTCTATATGTAGAACAAGATAATTCTTCATTTTGCTTCTAAAATGAGATGGAGGAATGAATTACATGTGAATCCACTGTGTAACTTATCATAGGTATTAATGAATGGCAAATGGAAAAGAATTTTTCATTTCTTTCACTGTTAACAGTTATTCCAGTCTTGGGAGCTATGCTAGGGTTTCTCTTGAGACAATTAATTGAATCACAGAATCAAATTCAGAAGGCCAAAAGGCATTCAGGAAGTACCCTCAGGGTGGTAATAACAATGCCTGACCCAGTCCAGAATATACTGTCTTCAAAGTCAGTCTATGACAATCTCATTCAACAAATAGCTGAGCCCCTGACATAGCCCTGGCTTTCTGCTGGGTGCCGGAGATGCAGATTCGTCTCAGGAAACTTACCACCTACACTACTAGTTGCGGCCATCCTACGCCCACCCCCACCCCCACCCCAGGCTGCCGAATAAGCCCACCTTAGAGAGGGAGAATAAAGTCAGTTCCCCATCCTTGCTTGAAGGAGAAAGTCAACTAAAGAAAGCTCTGTAATGTTAAACATGGCATTATGTGCATGAATGGCTTGAGACAACTGCAATTGTCTTATCATTAAAAAGGCACATTTTTGTTCATTTCCTCCTTCAACCCTTTAGGGCAAGTCCATCAGCCTGAAGCCCAGGTGGGTGACAAATGTAATCGGCATGCCACCGTACAACAAACTGATCATAGAGACCAGGGGGGTGCCTGCAACCTGGAAGTGAAGACATTGTGTTACGAAACTCATTTCCATGTGTGGGTTTACACACACACACACACATCTGTAGTATAAGAATGAAGTCATGAGGCCATTTCAAAAAATACTAGAGTTCATGTTATTAGTGAAAACTACTGCATAAAGTTGTTTCATTTGGTCCATTGCAGGGATGTTATCGCTGCCTCAAACACAGATGGGGGCCCTATTTGAGATACTTCCAGAGTGAAGGTATGGGCCAGATAAGAAAAAAATTAGTCTTGTGGTCTTTTAGCACACTTTATTTTAGATTCAAAATAATATGCCTATTTCATTATCCGCCAGCATTCAGTCCAAAGGGCTCTGGACTGATTCAAAAAATAAAATCCACAGTAAGAACATGATTATACTCACTAGTGAAAAGCATTGGAAGAATGGATTACAGGCTCAGAAGAAGGACCCTGGAGGTTTTGATTAAGGGCAACAAAATGAAAACCAATGTACTGCTTGTTAACCTCAGTAATGGACAGGTCAAAGGGTTGTGGCGTGGTGGGTAGAAAATTTGGAACATTTGAAATCAAGGCTGAAGCAAAAGCAAGTTCACCACTGGGGGAGGTTGAACTGTGATCCAGGCATCCGGGCTGCAGAGTTAGGCTGTTCAGCACCGGGCTCTAGTGGGCACGGCCAAGGGAAGGGAAGGGGCAGGGCTTGAAGGGGATTCCCACAGCCCTGCTCACTGAGCTCCCCTTTTAAAATATTATGCTAAGTGAAACAAGTCAGTGAGAAAAAGCCAAGAACTATATAATTTCACTCATGTGTGGAATATAAAACTGAAACTCCTAGACACAAACAATAGTTTGCTGGTTACCAGAGGGAAGGGGGTAGGGGCATAGGGGGATGAAGGGGAACAAATACGTGGGGATGGAAGATGGTTGGACTTTTGGTGGAGGGCACACAATGCGATGTGCCGGCATGTGTCACAGAAATGCACACTTGAAACCTATGCGATCCTATTAACCAATGTCACCCCAATAAATTCAATAAAAAATAAATAAATGAAAAATAAATAAATTTGTTTTTATTTACATGTAGTTGGGATACAATCTTATATTGATTATATTAGTTTCAGGTGTACAATATAGCAATTCAACATTTTCATACCTTACAATGAGATGACCTACTAATTCTAGTAATTATCTGTCCCCATGTAAAATTATCACAATATTATGACTATATTCCCCTTTCCCTTTTCACCCATGCCCCTGCCCCTCCCTTCTGGTAACCATCCCTTTATTCTCTGTTTCTATGAGTCTTTTGTTTTGTTTAAGATTCCACATATAAGTAAAATCATACAATATTTGGCTTTCTCTGCCTGACTTATTTTACTTAACTTAATACCTCTAGATCCATCCATGTTGTCGCAGATGCCAAGATTTCATTCTTTTTTTATGGTTGAGTGATATTCTATTGTATATACACACGACATCTTCTTTATCCAATCAACTATTAATGGACACATTAGGTTGTTCCAAAACTTGGCTACTGTAAATAATGCTGCAGTGAACATAAGAATGCATATATCTTTTCAAATTAGTGTTTTTGTTTTCTTTGGATAAATATCTAGAAGTGAAACTGTTAAGTCACATGGTAGTTCTATTTTTAGCTTTTTTGAGGAAACGTCATAACTGTTTTCCACAGTGGCTGCACCATGTACACCCACCAACAGTGCACGAGGGTTCCCTTTTCTCCACATCCTCACCAACACTTGTTTGTTGGCTTTTTGGTAATAGCCATTCTGACAGGTGTGAGGCGATATGTAACTGTGGCTATTTCCCTGACAGTCAGTGATGTCGGGCACCTTTTCATATGTCTTTTCATGTCCACCGTGGGGGCTCCCCCTTGGCTTTTCCTGGGCCCAGACCTAAGGGTTTGCTCCTCTGCCCCTGGTCTCCTCCAGCAGCCCCTGGCTCCCTAGTCTTCAACAACAGTTAAACCAACCTCAGGTCACAATTAAATTTAATGTGAAGTTTAATAATTAAAATGTATTCATTAATATATGTGTATATTAATGTAATTAATATTAACTATTAAAAAACAACAAGTGTAGATTTATAAATTCAACACGGTTTGATTTTTAAGACCATGCTTAGTAACTTTAATTATCATGTCTCTTACACACATAGTTCAGAGATTGAACAGTCATTCACTTATTAGAGACACTTTGAGGGGATAAACACATGATAAGACAAGGCATATGACACCTGGAGACAGGGAACAACTTGAGTTGCATGGCAGGTGTGAAGGAAGCAGGAAAAAAGACATTAAAAATACCACGGAAAGGCAAGGCTTTGAAACTTAGAGACCCCTGAGTGTGCCGTGTGAACAGCATAGGTTGGAACAGTAAGTTGTTTTTCCTACACCGCAAACTGTCCTTCTGTCAGCCAGCTCCAGGGCAGATGAGGTAACACAGAAGGGAAGGGGTCAAGGAAACAGGTTAGGAAGGGGAGATTTAGGGAAGCACTGAGTTAGCCCCTTAGTGACTGAAGGAGGCCTCACCCCTACCCCCGCCCCCACTTTACAGATCTAATCACCTTCGTTATTGGCAGCACGTGGCAGCTCACATCTTTCACTGCTTAGCAAGTCCCAGATGCTGGACTAGTCACCTTCTCACATGTCCTCTCATTTAATCCTCGTAGTGTTCCTGTAAGGCAGGAATTGACATGATTCCCTTTTGACAGATGAGGGAACTGATGGTGGGAACCCCAGTGACTGGCATCCGGCGCCCATGCTGTTGAAAACTGCACCAGCCTCCTGATGGAGAAGGATGGGGTCCACAGCCTGTGTTGAACTCAGCAGAGATGTCCCCAAATGGTGGAACTGGGGAGGACATTCTGGGGTCAGCTAGGCGCAGTGCTCAGTAGGGCAGGCGTTTCACTGAGACCAGGCATCGTGGAACAGAAAAGGTGTTCTGTGAAAGTCAAGTGCAGAGTTGAAAGTTTATTCCAAGTGTGCTTGATCTTTGGCCAGGAGTTGTGAAATCCAGCTATGTGAACTCTCCAACCTGGGGCCCTACCGTCAGATGGGCGGCCTGGAAGCTGTTCCCCTGAAACTCCACTGCTGGTAAGAGTGTCTCCAGGGCTCAGGCCCCTTGTGGGTGCCTGGAACTTTCCCCCCTGCCCCCTTGGGCAATTTGTTCAATTGTGTTCAATCTGCAAATGTCACGGTTTTCAGGCAACCTGTCATGATCGTGTCACACATCACAGTAGTGTCCAAAGTGGAGGACCCTTCCTGAACCCAGTGAGGAAAGGGAAGCCCAGGGAGGTGAAATGATTTTTAGTCATGCTATTATGAATTAATCCATGCTGTAAACGTGGCTGGATTAATCTTTCTGAAACTCAACTCTGACCATGTTGCTCTGTATTTTAATGGTTGCTGATTCCCTCTCCAGTGATATCCGCACCTTTTGGATGCCTTTCAAGCCCCTTTCCTTTCCAGTCCTTGTCTGTACCAAGACTTCAGGCCCCTCGAGTGCCAAACTAAGCAAAGATCCCTCAACTCGGGCCCGGCACTGTCACTGCCACGCTGCTCCCAATGCTGCTCCCTTCCCCCACATCTATCCCACCGTATTTGTTGAGCACCTACTGTGCACCTGAGGTTGGGTATGCAGACACACATATGAATAGGCTGGGTACCCAAGTTCTTATGGCCCAAATGTTATCTCCGTGGATTCCCCTGGACTTCCTTCATACCCAGAAAACAACATCCCCCTGGGAGCTTCCCTGCCCCAGCAACGGGGTCCTGTGCCTGGCACTGGAGCTCACCCAGGTCCTGGGCAATGCTCGGGCCTTAGTCTTCACTGTGCACTTTCAGACACCTGCCCACCAGTGGACTCATAGTAGGCTCTCAAGATATGTTTAAATGACCAAGTCAGAAATCTCTTGTTTAAGTGTGCAAAAGAATTGGGCTTTATTTTTCCTTTTCCTTCCCCTCTTCCTGTTGCTTCTCCTCCTTATGAGATAGAAGTCTTTTTAGCTGCTCCGCAATTTCAGTAAAATATATTGGGTTGGTCAAAAAGTCCGTTTAGTTTTTTCCATAAAATAAGAGACATATTTTTCATTTTCATCAATAACTTCATTGATTTGGATATTTTGAGCATGTCGGCTATTGCCTGTGTGGTATAACATTGATTGTTCTCAATTAATGTCTCAATTTGATCACTATCAACTTCAGCTGACCGTGGAGCAGTATCCAGCGAGAAATCTCCAGCACGAAACTTTGCAAATCACTTTCGATACAGTCAGTCAGTGACAGCACCTTCTCCATACACTGCACAAGTCTTTTTTTGCATTTCAGTTGTATTTTTATCTTTTCTGAAATAATAAAACATCATATGTTGAAAATGTTGCGCATTTTCTTCCAACTTCAATATCCAAATAGTTACACAAAAATTCGCCAATTTGGTAAGTTTTTTTTTAAATGCACGCGATATGACAGCTGTCACAACCCAATATTGAGTTGGCAAAAAAGTTTTTTGGTTTTTTTCTGTAAGATGGTCCTAGTAGCACTTAGTTGTCTTTAACTTCATTCTAAACAACTTTATTAGATTGTATTGTGACAGCTGTCATATCAGTGTGCGTTTAAAAAAATTCATCATAATTGGTGAATTTTTGTGTAGCCATTTTGATATTGAAGATGGAAGAAAATATACAACATTTTCAATGTATTATGCTTTATTATTTCAAGAAAGGTAAAGATGCAACTAAAATGTAAAAAACGATTTGTGCAGTATATGGAGAAGGTGTCAAAAGTGGCTTGCAGAGCTTCGTGCTAGAGAGTCCCCGCTGGACGGCGCTCCATGGTCAGGCAGACCATCTGAAGCTGGTAGTGGTCAAATCGAGACATTAATTGACAACAATCAACGTTCTACCTTACAGGAGATAGCCAACATACTCAAAATATCCAAATCAATATAGGTATTGTGAAAATGAAAAACGTGTCTTTTATTTTATGGAAACAACTAAACAGGCTTTTTGGCCAACCCAATATCAATTATTTTGTTTATTGAGAAATATAGAGAAAAGTTGATGAGTTTAGAAGGAAGGGGTTGAAAAGCAAACCTGTCAGCACGTGGGCTGTCCTAGAACAGAGTGAGGTGGAATCGATCAGACTTGCCCTCCCTTCCCCAGCGCCCTCTGGGACCCACCAACCTCCCTGCCTGGACAATCGGCTCCTCCCAGTCCTGTCCCGGTCCTCCTACCTGGTCGGGAGGTCCTAGTGGCGCCCAGGCCTCTTTCTGGTTAGGAGGCCTGGCTGCATAGCCTGACCCAGCCAGCGAGGTGCATTATTGAGTTTGGGATATTGATTGCCTTCCACTCAAGACATTTCAGACAGCTTCTTGAAAATGATAGATTGTATAATCATTGCTTTCAAGAAAGGCCACTTTGATGAGGAAAGAAGACACCCCTGGGAGAACACACATGTGCCCAGCAAAGCAAGTGCCCCTCAGCGGGGAGTTGGTCTCCTCCTGGGGCAGCTCGGGGACCCTGGGAAAGGCAGGGCAGGGTGGTGGACTCAAATCTCAGTCTCTTTACTAATCTCAGAGGACTTGGGAAAGTCATGTCTTCATTCTCAACCTCGGGTGTCTCATTTGAAAAACAGAGCCAAGCCTTCCCTTCCGGACCATGGTGAGGATGAGGAGGTGTGCCATAGATAAGGGCCTGACACAGCGCCAGCAGAGCATGGGAGCCTCACGCCCAGTCCCTTCCTCTTCTAACCCCGGTACGTGTGAGCATGAACAGGCTAGGCAGCCCTCAGGGCTCCTGTCCCCTCACCGTGGCCCCTCACCATGGCCCCAAAGCCCCCCATTCAGCTCCTTCCTTGGCTTTCCAGCACCTGCCTCTCTGACCTCACGCAGCTCCTCAGACTTGCCCAGCTGCTCCTATTTCAGGGCATTTCACATGCTGTCCCCTCTGCCTGCAACGCCATCCCCACCCCCACCCACAGTTTTCCCTTCTGGTCTCAGTTTAAACCTCACCTCTTCTGACGGTCCTTTCCTAATGGCTTTATTTTTGCCCCTGTCCATTTTTAAAATTACACATATCTCATGCTATGAGTATAGATCATGACTGTCTATTGACTGTCACCAGACGGGGAGGGCAGGACAACATTTGTTTTGTCCTCCATGGTAAGTTTAGCCCCCGGCACAAGGCATGATTTTTCGATATGTTTTAAAAAGATAAATAAAGAATCAAAAACTTAGACTCTAAAGACAGATCTCACTAGGATTTCTGGCAAGTTGTCTGAATTCTTTGTACCTCAGTTTTCTTGTCTGTAAAATTGGTAAATAAAAGTAGTACACACCCCACTGGATAGTTGGGAGGGTTTCATGAGATACTACTTGTTGAGGACTTGTCTGGCACATAGAAAAAGCTCTATAAATTCTGATTTCCATTATTATCATGATTAGATGAACTCTACAGGGAAGGACTGAATGGAGATCACCCCACATCAGTAAAGGTTCTGGGGATGCTGTGGTCCCAGAAAGTCAGAAGGACCTTGTTCTGTCCCACCACTCCTGGGCCTGGAGCTGTGTGTGTCAGGGGTCCTTTGCTTTGGGCATGGAGTCAGCAGTTGGACACACAGGACACCTTGCCACAATGGACACACATTCTGGTGAATGTTAATCTGCCTATCTGCTCAGGCCGCCATAATAAAATACCATAGCCTGGGGGGCTTAAATAACAGAAATTAATTTCCCTGTAATTCTGGAGCCTGGAAGTCCAGGGTGCTGGAAAATTCTGTTTCTGGCAAGGGCTCTCTTCCTGGCTTGCAGACAGCCACCTTCTTGCTGTGTCTTCACTTGAACTTTTCTTGGTGCGTGTCTGTAGAGAGAAAGCAAACTCTCTGATATCTCTTATAAGGACATCAGTCCTAACATGAGAGCTCCACCCTCCTGACTTTATCTAACCCTAATCAACTTCCAAAGGCCCCATCTTCAAATATTATCCTAGTAGGGGCTAGGGCTTCAACATATGAGCTAATGGGGAGGGACAGACTGGCATTTAGTCCACAAGAGTGTAAATATTTACTGACTTGGGCTATGCACTCTAACCATGTCACCCTTCCCTTGCTGAGGGGCTCACCTGGGACAGAGCCAATGGTATTGGCCACGCACCAGTCCAATCAACCAGTGGGACAATTCGTGATGATGTCATTCTCTGGGGCCACTTTTTCTGCTGGAGGGCTTTCGCCAAGAGACTAGGAGTGAGGTTCGGGGTATTGCTCCTCTGACATGGAGACTGATTTTCTCTTCATTTGCTTTCTGCTGTTTACCTTCCAGACACACCCAACAGAAGAGTAATTTGAAACAGTAGTTTTAGCCCATTAGAACCCCCACAGACTGGGCATGTGGGTCTGCGGGGAGAAGGATGGGATGGGGTGTCCCCATGTCACCCTAAAACCTCACTGAAGAATTCTGGTTTGGTTCCTTACTGGTTTCTAGCTAAGCAGAGCATGGATTTTACACTTTATCTACATTTCAGCTCACCACCCACTCACATCCAGACCTAATCACTTAGAGCGATATTAGCACCAACATGGTGTTTATCATAACATCCTGGGAGGGTGAGGTTCTGGCCAGCACGATGGTGGCCAGTCACAGGGACCGAATGCTACAGAGAGCACTCTTCATGGGGTCTGTGTGCCTTTGTGGGAGGACATTGTAAACTAACTGTCTGTTTGGAGCTCACTCTGTCATTACTTTTAAGATACAATTTCATGTACAGTACAACTCTCACATGGTTACAGACATGCTCTGAGGTATGTCTCAGGCTTTAAAATTTTAGACATAAAAATAAAACAGAAAGGTAAGAGAAATATTTTTGATGAGTGATGAATGTATCTTCCTAATAGAGCTCTTGGATCCTAGAAGATATTCGATAACTATGTTCTTACTAAAAAAATAAATACATTACAAAATCAGTATTTTTTATCTCAGCGTGATCTATTGCTAATTTGTCTGCTAACCTAGGATAAGAGATTTCCCTCTTTGAACATAAAATAAACTAATAACACAGAAAAAAATATATATATATTTTTACCAAGGGCTATATATCAACCTGCCCCAGAGGATTTCTTGGAAGAAAAACTCAAATTGTTAAGCATTCTGTTAAAACAATGCATCAGTAAGAGACCAAAAGGAGATTGGCTTTACTTCCAAAATTAGAGACTCTCCTCTTCTGTTATGTGTAAAAATGATGTTTCTATATTGTATACCACTCCTCTATGAAATGAGCTCTAAAATGTAGGCTTAAAAAACATACTTTCTCATAATGTTTGCACCCCAGTTGGGAGACAGATGAGCCAACCAAACTTTACCACACAATAACTACTAGACAGAGGTATGCACTGGTCACAAAGGAGCATGGTGGAGGGGGTGGGGTACCGCCCCTGCAGACAAAGGGACAGACAGCAAAGCCTCCCCAGGAGAGTGACCTTCTGACTGGAGGACAAGTAGGTGTGGTGGTCTCTAGGGTATAAAGGACATTCCAGTCCATGAGAGCCATATGAGCATAAGTGGAGAGACGCAGGGTTGGAAGATAAAACTGAATTCTTTGGAGAAACTAACATGCCTGAAACGAAGGACATCTTTGAATAAGAGAGAAAAAGAGGACCAGGAAAGAAAGATTTGCTAATGAGAGGTAATGTATCATCTAATAGAAGATACAGCTGAGGACTGTATCTTCTATCTCCATTCTGTGTGGGTTTATTTGCATATTTAATATTTGACTTTTATTCTGTCTGAGAAAAAGAAATAGAACTTTACTATAACTAAATCTGTCATAATAACAGAGAAGGACTAGGAAAGAAGAGGGGATCTCAGAAGGGCCCCTGCTTTGCCTCTCAGCTTATTCAGGATCTCCTCAGCTCCTCACCTGTGCCTGCCAGAGTTTCCTGCACATACTTTCCTTAAGGGCTGAAGATCTTCATCCCAATTAGCAAACACTTGTTAAGCTTGTTATGTGTGCCAGGCCTTGCAGGGAAGGATGAGCAAAAAATAGAGATTAAAGGAAAGTTAAAGGAGTTCATCATCACTAAGCCCTTACATGAAATGTTAAAGGGACTTATCTAAAAAAAAGAAGAGGATCAAAAACTATGAACAATAAAATGACATCAAACTCACAACTATCAACAACTGAACCTAAGAAACAAAAACTAAGCAACAACTAGAACAGGAACAGAATCACAGAAATGGAGATCACATGGAGGATTATCAGCAGGGAGAGGGTGAGGAGAGAATGGGGGGAAAGGTACAGGGAATAAGAAGCATAAATAGTAGGTACAAAATAGACAGGGGGAAGTTAAGAGTAGTATAGGAAATTGAGAAGCCAAAGAACTTATATGTATGACCCAGGGACATGAATGAAGAGGGGGGAATGCTGGAGGGAATGCGGATATCGGGTGGAGGCAGATAAAGGGGAGAAAAAAGAATAGGATAACTGTAATAGCATAATCATTAAAATATATTTTATTTTATTATTTTTTTATTGTCATTCAAGTATGGTTGTCTCCATTTCCCCACCACCACTTTCCCCTGCCTGACCCTTCCCCACCTCCCACCCTCGATCCTTCCCCACTTTGGTTTTGTCCACAGGTCTTCTATACATGTTCCTTGACGACCCTTATTTTCCCCCTGATATCTCTCTCCCCCTTCCCCTCTGGTTACTGTCAGTTTTTTCTTTATTTCAATGTTGCTGGTTATATTTTGCTTGCTTGTTTGTTTTGTTGATTAGGTTCCACTTACAGGTGAGATCATATGGTAATTGTCTTTCCACACCTGGCTTATTTCACTTAGCGTAATGCCCTCCAGTTCCATCCATGCTGTCATGAAAGGTAGGAGCTCCTTCTTTCTTTCTGCTGCATAGTATTCCATTGTGTAAATGGACTATAGTTTTTTGATCCACTCATTTACTGCTGGGCATTTAGGTTGTTTCCAACACTTGGTTATTGTAAGTTGTGCTGCTATGAACATTGAAGTGCATAGATTCTTTTAAATTGGTGTCTCAGGATTCTTAGGGTATACTCCCAGCAGTGGTATTGCTGGGTCAAAAGGCAGTCCCATTTTTAGTTTTCTGGGGAAATTCCAAACTGTTTTCCACAGTGGCTGCACCAACCTGCATTCCCACAAACTGTATTAGAGTTCCCTTTTCTCCACAACCTTGCTGGCACTTGTTGTTTGTTGATTTGTTTTTGACGGTCATTCTGATTTGTGTGAAGCGGCATCTCATTGTGGTTTTAATTTGCATCTCTCTGATGGCTAGTGATGCTGAGCATCCTTTCATGTGTCTCTGGGCCCTGTGTATGTCCTCCTTGGGGAAATGTCTGTTCAGGTCCTTTGCCCATTTTTAGGTTGGATTGTTTGTCTTCCTGGAGTGGAGTCATGTGAGTTCTCTATATATTTTGGAGATTAAACCCTTGTCCAAGGTATCATTGAGAAATATATTTTCCCATACAGTTGGCTCCCTTTTAATTTGGCTGATGTTTTCATTAGCCGTGCAGAAGCTTCTTACTTTGATGAAGTCCTGTTTGTTTATTTTTTCCTTCATGTCCCTTGCTCTAGGGTACATAGAAATATGGTGACAGTATTGCTGTGTGGACTATCTGAGATTTTCCTGCCTATGCTCCCCCCAAGGACTTTTATGGTGTCATGACTTATATTTAAGTCTTCTATCCATCTTGAGTTTATTTTTGTGTGTGGTGTAAGTTGGTGGCCAAATTTCGTGTTTTGCATGTAGCTGTCCAGATCTCCCAACACCATTTGTTGAAGAGGCTATTTTTACTCCATTTAATGCTTCTGCCCCCTTTGTCAAATATTAATTGACCATAGAGACATGGGTTTATTTCTGGGCTCTCTATTCTGTTCTGCTGATCTATGTGTCTGTTCTTATGCCAGTACCAGACTGTTTTGATTACAGTAATCTTGTAATATAGTTTGATGTCAGGTATTGTGATCCCTCCTACTTTGTTCTTCTTTCTCAAAATTGCTGCAGCTATTTGGGGTCATTGATGGTTCCACACAAATTTTTGAAATATTTGTTCTATATCTGTGAAATATGTCATTGGTATTTTAATAGGGATGGCATTGAATCTATATATTGCTTTGGGTAGTATGGGCATTTTGATGATGTTTATTCTTCCAATCCATGAACATGGTATATGCTTCCATTTATTTGCATCTTCCTTAATTTCTTTCTTCAGTGTTGGGCAGTTTTCTGAGTACAGGTCTTTTACCTCCCTGGTTAGGTTTATTACAAGGTACTTTATTTTTCTTGTTGTTGTAGTAAATGGGATCCGCCCCCCCTCCCCGATTTCTGATTCTGATATTTCATTGTTGGTGTCCAAAAATGCCTTCGATTTATGGAGATTGACTTTGTATCCTGCCATTTTGCCAAATTCACTTATTAGGTCAAGTAGTTTTTCTGGTGGGGTCTATAGGGTTTTCTATGTACACTATCATGTCGTCTGCAAACAATGACAGTTTTACTTCCTCCTTTGCAGTTTGGATGCCTTTTATCTCTTTCTCTTGTCTTATGGCTGTGCTAGGACTTCCAATACTATGTTCAATAGAAGTGGTAAAAGGAGACATCCTTGTCTTTCCCCTGATCTTAGTGGGAAAGCTTTTAGTTATTGCCCATTGAGTGTGGTGTTGGCTGTAGCTTTTTCATATATGGGCTTTATTATGTTGAGGTATGCCCCCTTTATTCCCACTTTGCTGAGTGTTTTTATCATAAATAGGTGCTGCACCTTATCAGTTGCTTTTTCCGCATCTATTGATATGATCATGTGATTTTTGTCTTTCTTTTTGTTTATGTGATGTATTGCATTTATTGATTTGTGAATATTATACCATCCTTGCATCCCTGGGATGAATCCTCCTTGATCATGGTGCATGATCTTTTTAATGTATTGCTGGATGTGGTTTGCCAATATTTTGTTGAGGATTTTAGCATCTATGTTCATCAGTGATATTGGCCTGTAGTTTTCTTTCTTTGTTGTGTCTTTTTCTGGTTTTGGGATTAGGATGATGCTGGCCTCATAAAAAGAATTTGAGAGTCTTCTCTCTTCTTGGATTTTTTTAAATAGTCCAAGAAGGACAAGGGTTAGCTGTTCCTGAAGTGCTTTGTAAAATTCTCCTGTGAAACCATCCGGTCCAAGTCTTTTGTGTGTCAGGAGTTTTTTTATTATTGCTTCAATTTCACCAGCTGTTATCAGTAGGTTCAGGCTTTCTGCTGCTTCTTTCAGTTTTGAAAGATTATATATATTTTAGAAATATGTCTATTTCACCCAGGTTTTCAAGTTTGTTGGTGTATAGTAGTTTGTAGTAATTTCTTACAATCTTTTGTATTTCTGTGGTATCAGCTGTAATTTCTCCTCTTTCATTTCTGACTTTATTTATTTGTACCCTCTCCCTTTCTTTCTTAATGAGCCTGCTTAAAGACTTGTTGATTTTATCTTTTAAAAGAACCAGCTCCTGGATTTATTGATCCTTTGAATTGTTCTTTTAGTCTCTGTGTCATTCAGTTCTGCTCTGATCTTGATTATTTCCTTCCTCCTACTCGCTCTGGGCTTTGTTTGTTGTTGTTTCTCCAGTTCTTGTAGACGTAGGGTAAGGTTGTTTATTTGAAACATTTCTATCTTTTTCAGGTAGGCCTGTATTGCCATGAACTTCCCTCTCAGGACTGCCTTTGCTGTGTCCATAGGTTTTGGACTGTTGTGTGTTCATTTTCATTTGTTTCTAGAAATTTTTTGATTTCTTCTTTGATCTGTTATTGACCCACTCATTGTTTAATAGCATGCTATTCGGTCTCCATGAGTTTGAATGTTTTTGAGTTTTTTCCTTGAGGTCAGTTCTTAGTTTCAAGCCCTTGTGGTCCGAGGAAATGCTTGCTATGATTTCAATTCTCTTGAATTTGTTGAGGCTTGTTTTGTGTCCTATCATGTGGTCTATCTTTGAAAACGTTAAGTGATGGCTATGATGGCAGTTGCCAAGGGTTTCCGGGTGTCCTCACAAGGCAGGATGTGGAGCTCGGGTGTTAGACTGAGAGGAACTGATGCCTTGCCTCTTCCCCTGCCCTCATCAAAGCATGACCAGGGAGTAGGCCCTAGAATTGCAGTAATTCTACAGCTGGGTTTGTCCTCCTTCCACCTTTGTTACAGATGTAGCAGCCGCAGTCCAGGAGTATAATGCACGTGTGTGTGTTACACTGAAGTGGAAAATTACGCCCATCCCTTTAAGGGCCCAGGCACCCTGTAGGTTCATGGGGTGACTATGGATGTCATCACTCCAAACTTATGAGCAGCTACTGATTGGAACTATACGCATAAAACTGAATCTTTACCCAGCACTGTAGTGAGAAACGGAGTTTAACCTGGGTTGAAAAGAGAAAAATGTTGAAGCATGCCTGGTGTGGAGAGAGGAAAGGAGAGTGACAGGTGTGAATCACAAAGAGGAAGGACAGTTGACCTGACCATTCAAGATGGTCTGGGTAGTGGGACAGGGTATAACATAGGCATGATTTAAATTGGGGAATGGACTTTAGGAAGCTAGACATTTCAGAAGGAAAGCAACATGATTAAAATCAGAAAAAAATAGGAGTTCATCCCTGCTTTTTTGATTGTTGGAGGGAGTAGAACATTTTAAGAGTACACCAAAGAGGAGACTGCTTGTCCAAACATAAGATGCCAAGAATTCAGATTAACTTTTAGATCTTGGGAAGTGATGGATGTCTGTATAAAGCTAAGGAAAACGGGCTCTTCAGGAAAAGAGGCTGGCAAGGGATAACGCCCCATGGGATTTTTAGATTTCCTCTCCAGCGCTCTTGTATTTGCTTGGGGCCAAATCCAATCTTTCATTTTCAAACAAGGTTCTATTCTAAAGTTCTGAGGAGAAAAAATAAAGGAAGTGAAGGAGATAGATGTAAGTACAGCTGGAGGAGCGTATAGCCACACCCACAGAGCTCACTATGAATTCCTGGTCACAAAACCGTGGATCCTCAAGACCCCGGGCAATCATCTGTGCATCTCAGGTACACTCATACCCCTGTTTCAAGTCTACAGTTTCATTCCCTCTCCTCTTTCCTCAAATCCCTAAGCCACACTCCCCACCCCCGATCCTCATTTCAGCTACTGACCTTGTTTTTTTAACTTACTGAGAAATAAAAACAGTCAGGAAAGAACTTCCGCCAACTTCCATCTCACCCCATCCACTACCGGCATCTGCACCACATTCGCTGTCTTCTCACTCACTACTCCAGATGAGCTTTCAGTGCTCCGTGTGCACAGATCCCCACTTAGGTACCAGATCCTATTCTGTCTTATCTACTCAGTGATATCCTTTCTACAACTGTCCCTTCTTTGTCCATCAACCTTTCATTCTCCACTGGATCCTTCCCATTAGCTAATAAAAATGCCATTTCTCCTGTTGTAACCAACCAAACAAAATCCTTCTCTATATCCCACTGGTACTGCCAGCTCATATCCTGTTTCTTTCCAGCAAAACTTCTTAAAAGAGTCATCCCACTTTGACCAGGTTTTCTTCTCCCTCCCAGCCCCACCGAGCCGTTTCACCCTGAACAGCCTTCATTCAGCTCATCCTTCTGATCTCCTCTGACCTACTTCCCAGACCGTCTTGAATGGTCAGGCCAACCGTCTTGCCTCTTTGTGATTCACTCCCATCAGCCTCCTGTCCTGCCTGTGCTGACGCACTTCAACCTGCATCACTTCTCAATGACGCACCAGATTCATTTGATCTAGTTGATTCACCTGCCTTCCTGGACACCACACTCGATTTTCCTTCTGTTTTGCTGGTACTCCCATTCAGTCTTCTTGGCTGGTCCTCCCCCTTCTCCCTGACATTCTAACCTTGGGGCACTCCTGGTTTCCACCCTTTGTCCCCTTCTCTATCTATGCTCCTTTGCTTTAGTGGTTTCCTTCAGCCTCTAGGCTTTAAAGACTACCTATAGGCTGATGACCCCCAAATTTATGTGCCTAGGATGAATAATTCTCTCAAATTCCAGACTCTTACGTTCAGCTACCTACTCACGTCTCCACCTTGAAATCCAGTAGACACATGCAAACATAACAACATACAGCCCTCAACGACCTATGCTCTGCCACCCCCTAGCCTTCCTCTTAGACATCATGTTCCAGTTCATGGGATGTACCGCTTTCCCTGCATGTGTGAAGCAAGTTTCCACCCAGGGGTCCATCACGGTTCCCTCCACCTGCACGCCCACTCAGTAGTCACTTCTAATGCAAAAACCCTATCAGTCCTGGAGAACCAGCTCAGGTATCACTCCTCACAGTCCTTTGCCAATCCTCAGAATCAGAGTTATTTTTTTTCTCTTCTGGGATCCCACGGTGCTTTATTTATGTCTCCATTCTAGGTATTAGCACCCTCTGTCTTACACCACAGTCAGCTATGTTCATTCACTCGGCAAATACTATAGAGGGACCACTGTGGGCCAAACATTGTTCTGAGTACAGGGAATCCTTCAATGTACCCTCAAAGAGTATTTGTTTGAGTAGGGGAAGATTGACAGTAAATACTAAATATTATAAATATACAAATTATATAGTATGTTAAAGGTATAAGTGTAAAGGAGGAGGCTATGACAAGGATGTATGCGTGTGTTTGTGGGAATAGGGGAGGGGCTGTTGGTCGCAGAACTGAGTAAGGTTGCTAGGGTAGTCCTCCCTGAGAAGGTGGCATTCAAACTGCAACCTAAAGCCAAACATTAATTTGAAAGAATACATGCCCCTCTATGTTCACTGCAACTGTATTTACAGTAACCAAGGTATGAAGGCATTCCACGTGCTCATCACGACACGAGCGGGTAAAAGTGGTGGTACCTATGTACAATGGAATATTACTCAGCTGTAAAAAGAAGAAAATCTTATTGTGACAACATGGATAGGCCTAGAAAGTTTTATGTTAAGTGAAATAAGCCAGAGAAAGACAAATACCATATGATTTCACTTATATGTGGAAGCTAAAGAACAAAATAAGTGAACAAACAAAATAGAAGCTGGCTCATGGATACAGGGAACAGACCGATGGTTGCCGAGGGGAATGGGATCGGTAGGGGGTGGGGCTGGGTGCAAAAGGTAAAGACATTAAGTAGCGCAAACTTGTAGTTGCAGAAAAGCCATGGAGATATAAAGTACAGCATAGGGAATCTAGCCAATAATATTGTAATAATTATGTATACTGCCAGGTGGGTACTGAAATATCAGGGGGATACTTTGTAAGGTATATGCTTATCTAACCACTGTGCTGTACACCTGAAACTAATACAAAATAATATTGAATATATGGAAAAACAAACAAACAGCGACAAAAACCCAAGACCTAAAGGAAGCATGGGAATGAGCAATGAGCCAAGGGAGCCACAGGGAGACCTGGGGGAGAGCAGCCCAGACAGAGGAACAGCTGGAACCAGGGCCTGAAGGGGAAGGTGACCCCTCGCCCTGCACCTTCAGGACTTAGCAGACTGTCCTTCGTTCTCTGCCATGTGCTCTGACATTATCGCTGCCAGGTTTTACAACCTCACTATCTCTCATTGGACCTGACAGAATAACCCTTAAGAGGCAAACCCTTTCCCTCTTTGGAGTCTTCATTGTATCAAATTCTGTGATGTTTACCGCTTGTCTTTCTTGTCTTTAGCAACGGCACCTCTGCTTCTCCTACTCTAACAGCTCCTCCTTCCCCCTTCTTTCACTTCTCCCCACTCACATGCTACCCATGGCCTTCTCCTTCACCACATTCCCTCCCTGAGTATTGTCTTTCCCTTCTATGGCTTTGGTCATGATTTAAAATCTACTTCTTGACCCCTGCCCTCTAAACACTAGATTCATCTCCATGTGGATGTCCTATAGGCCTTTTGAGCTTGAAGTGTCAAAATGCAATGTACTCCCCCCAATTCTGAAGTGTTTCTTTGATTACAGCCCCCATTTCATCACTTAGATTAAAAACCTTCACGTTCTTTCTGGTCGCTTCCTCTTTTCCTCACCTTCTATGTCCAATCACTAACCAATTCTTGTCCCTTTTCTCCTCTAATATCTTTAATCACTTCCCTAGTAGGGGTCTCCACAATTTCTTACATGTCCTAGTTGGTCGGCTCACTGCCTTAGTCTCTCCTCTTTACAACTTGGCCCACAAACTCTAGGCATCCTTGATCATGCTGTGCTCCAATCTTGAACAAATCTCAGTAGTATCTTGTCCTTATTCCAGTGAGTCGAGGCCTTTTTGGACACTGATGCTGTCCATGTGATGCTATCACATGATGATCCGCTCTTCTTCCTAGGTTCCTTGATATACAAAAGTGTTTCCTGGTTTTCATCTAAACTGACATTAGGACATTGTCTGGCTCTCTTAAGACATGGTGTATCCCATAACTGCAATCCCCGTGATGCCTCAGACGAGCCTTCCCACATCAGGGACAGAATCCCAGGTCCCTTCTGGCGTCTATAGTCAACCTGGTTCGGGTCGAGCATGCACCAAATGAAAGTGGCCTGCATTCTTTCCTGAACTTGGATGAGAGTGGGAGCATTGGTGGGATACTTCTGGGAGGCCAGTGTCCAGAGGAGATGAATCCAATGTCAATAGCTAGAGCCACATTCAGTGTGATCCATTAGCTGACTGGTTTTTCTCTCTTTTGCCACCTAAGAAGCAATACTGATTAGCCCCTTGAGGACATTGTCATTGGTCTCAGTCTCCCCAACACCTTTCCCAAATGGTCGTCATTGAGTCTCTCCATTTTTAGGTGAAAACCAAGAGATTTGTTCTATGTTCGATCCTGCTGCATTCCAGAGAGGAAAAAAAATGTGGAGATGGTGAGATCACTGGAATTTAGTATACCAAGACTTGTCAGCAATTGACTCATAATGCTTTGCAATTTTGAAAAGTTCAAAGAAATGAAATCTGGAGGCAATCCAAACACAGCTGGGTACTTCAATTTTCTGGCTACCCTGCATTTTCCGGGGCAAATGCTGAGTCTGCCCTGCACCAGGACCTGTCCTGGTGCTATGTGAGAGGGCCAGGTGAGTGGATGTGACAAAATGCTCTCATGAGCCCCTCAGCCACACAGCTCGCTGCATAAAACTCTTAGTGACCCTGAGCTCCCAAATGAGGTGAGAGCCTGCGCTTCCTTTGCCGAGACTAAAATAGGTTAGCTAGAGCAATTTCTGAAGGAGGAAGGAGATTATCCGTCTTAACTTGGGCCTCTCTGCATCTTAAAAAGAAATGAAAGATACCCTCTTTGAACAACTTGATCTTTCTAGGTCGGTCTTACCCGTGTCTGTTGCCTAACTTTACTGTGGCACCATGAAATGTCTCAGATGCCCTGAATTCCAGGAATATAGTCTCCTGCCAGCACTGCAGGGTGATATAAATAATTTCTTGGCTCTGATACTCGGGATGAATGTGTTTCTGGGATTTTTTTTCTTTTTGGCAGAAACTCCACTGGAGTCTGTGTCTCGTAGGGAAGTCAGCGATTTCACACTCTGAGGCCCCTTTCAGGGTAGGAAACAGCAGAGCAGAGCTTCCCACATAAGGCGACGTTTCCCATTTTTGTTGTAAGAAAAATATGCCAATCTCCAGGGGCAAAGACAAGCCAGAGATGCAAGCACAGCATGTTTCCCTTGTTTTAATGCACATGAAATGATGCAGCCAGTGTGACTCCCAGCCCATAACTGTAGATGTGTAAGAAATATAACTTACTTTGTTTTCCAGAACTCAAATTCACTCCTCTTTCGAGCTCCCAACACCCACCATAAGATCAGCCACTTCAGGTGTGTTCCCACTGACGTTGTACCACAGTCTGGGGCCGGCCCACTGGCAGGAAGCCAGTGTCAAGGCCCCTTCAGGCCCAGTGGCACTGTCAGCCTGGATCTCCACACAGCCACATCTGTCAGGTCTCCTGGGGACCCAGTGCCCACTGGTAGGTAGCCTTGCTGGGAGGCTGGCCTGCGTACCCACTGCTGGGACCCTCGGCCCTCTCTTCCTCCTCCTCCCTCTGGTTCTCCTCCTCTTCCTAGTGTTTCCCCACTGGAAGGTTCCCTTTTGTCTCCAGTTCTGGGGAAACTTTCCTCTCCCTTTCGTGTGTCTTCTACTCCACTCTCTCCCTTCTGGGACCTTCCCAATCGCTCAGCTCCAGGCCCTGGACTCCTTGCTGTTCCCTGAAGACCCCAAGCATGCCTGTACCTCAGGGCCTTTGCATTCACAGTTGTCTTCTCCGGGGGCGTTCTTCCTTCTGCAACCTGCGTGGCTCACCACAGTGTCACTCACTCAGGGAGACTTCTCTGACCACCCCACATGGAAATACACTTTCCACGTCACCCACCCCCAAACCCAGGATTCCCTTTTCCCCTTCCTTGTTGTATTTATGTCCATAGACATAGGGTGTCCTTAATGGGCTATTTATTTATAATCTGCCTCTCCATTAGAATGGAAGTACAGTTATTATATCCCATTGACCTAGACATTCCAGGGTAAATGGAATATTCAAAAACTACATGAAGAATGAAGAAGTGAATGGGCTTGGGAGCACCTAGACTATCATAGGCACTGTGCTAGACACTGGCATTCATTCCACTGGAAAACAGAACTAACAGTGGGTGAGGCGGCCACCCTGAGTCTGGCTGGGCGGTGACTGAGGCTTAGGAATCAAGGAGGCCACAGCAATGGGGAGCGAGAAGTGGGAGCACTGGGACTGAGAGAGGGTCCCTGTGGCCTCCAGGATAGTGGCCAACGTTGGTCACAGCATGAGGCTTAGACAGCCAAGAATAAATGAGGGCCACCCGGAGGGACCTGGGGGCAGCATACAGGCCAGTGCATCCTGTGGGGTTGTCTTCCAGGCCACACATATGATGACATAGCACTGTCCTGTAAGTTGATCACAGAGAACATTACAAAAGCGATTTTCTAAGCAAGTCCCTTCCACAACTATGTGCTGGGCGCTGTTTAGTATGCTGAGGGCGTGGGATGAAAGAAACAGATAAAACACTACATTCTCAGGGACCTTCCATCTTAGTGGAAGCAGACAGGTACTTTGCAAAATCAATAGGTTGTGCGTTAGGAGGACGGGCCAAGGAGAAGAGATGGAACACAGGAGGGACAAGACAGCGTGAGGGTGGGGGACAGGGCGGAGCTCATTAGGCACTGAAGGAGGGAATTGAAAGGAGAGCTGCAGTGAGCCACAAAGGTCCCAGGCCAGGCCGGAGGCTTTGCAGGGGTCCAGGCTGGGAGTGTAGGAAGGCATCGACAACAAAGATCAATGTTGCTTATTATGGGCTGACACTGTTCTGGGCACTGGGGATACATTAGTTAATAAAATAGGCAAGAACTCCTGCCATAGGGGAACCTGGCTTCTAGATCATCAACAATCCATGTAATATGTGGTTACAGAAGATGTTAGAAGGTGCTAAGTGCTATGAAGGAAGAAGGACCACATAAGGGCATCAGGAATTCCAGGTGCTCGGTGTGTGCATGATGGGGGAGTCAGAGTCATCAGCATGAAGAGATGAAATTAAAGTCAGGAGGTTGACAGATGCACTGCCGTTGGCACACATGGAGGTAGGAAGGGTTGAGTCTTGGCACCCACATGGGGAGTGACCAGTGTCAAGTGCAGCCAGCAGAGGTATTAGGAGCCAGCATTTCCGCTGGCTTGAGCACTGTGGGGCTTTGTGCGAGGTGGGCGAAAGCCTGATGGGAATTCTTTCGAGGAGGAATAAGAAGACTGAAATGGCAGTATGAACCCTTCCCTCAGGGAACTTTTCTGTTGGGGAAGGAGAAAATGGGGTGATAGTTGGAGGGGCAAGGGAACAAGATAAGTCTCTTGTTTTCTCCAAAGAGAGAATTAGGAGCATGTCTGTGGGCCAGTGGGAATGATTTGGAATACCGATGGTACAGGAGAGGTGGGGAGAATGTAGAAAGACAGTTGTGGTAGGCAGGAGGGGCTGGGGTCCAGGACAGACATGAAGGCAGACTTTAGGGGGAGCCCGGATGGCCCATCAGAGGGACCCAAGGGAAAGGTTGAGTGGGTGGGTCCGGGTGCAGGTGAATGTGCGTATGTGTGGGATCTGGTGGGAGGTCTGTTTGGAGGGCTTCTATTTTCTTGGTGGCTTTGGAAGCAGGGTCCTTATCTGAGAATAAGAATTGGGATGAGGTTTTGGAGACTTTCAGAGGAAGGAAGAAGTGTGACATGGCCTCAGGGAGTGGGAGACGAGGGACGGCTGCCAGGAAGCACTAAGAACTTCTTTGTGGTTTGTGGTCATGAATTTGAAGTCAGACCACTCAGTACAGTTGTGCGGTTTGTCTCCAGCCACATTTTCATGTGGATGAAAGTGTGGGGTCAGTGGAAAGTCAAACTGAACCATGGGTGTGCTTTTGCCAAGAAAGAACAGCAATAAGAACAAAACAGAACGCCGAGGGCGCTTATGAGGAAGTGACTATAACTGACCATGGGCTTTAAGCCAGCTGAGAAGGTAGTGAGGCATGGGAGGGTCGGGGACAGCGACAATGTGTCAGGACCAATTGGTGGAAAGTCCCGGTGCTGAGCTGGGGTACAGGGCAAATGAACTGAAAAAACTGGAGTTAGAATGTTCGAAATTGAGATTCTGGAGCGGTTCCAGTTGTTACGAATAACAAAATCAAGAGCATGACCATGGCAGCAAGTGGCTAAGTCTGGTAAGACAAGCCCACTGGAAGGTAGGAGGTCAAAAAAATGAGAACCTAATAGATACACGAGGTATAGACGATTGACATTAAAATTAGTAAGAATTACGGAAAGTGAAGTGTTGGGGAGAACAACACTGTGCAAGGAGCTAATTTATACTGTTTAAATCTTTTATAAAAATATGGCATACAGGGAAACTTTTTTAGTCCAAACGGGACCTTTTAATAACACAGCAGAGAATCTCAGGTCTTTATTTCCCTATTTATTTAGAAAAAAATGAAGTCTTCAAGTAACATACTTAAAAATAAATTCCAAATAAAGATCCAAATGATTTTAAAGTAGACACTAGAAGAAAATATAAGAGGAACTCTTAATAATAACGGAGGTGAAAAAGTCTTTTGCAAAACAGAACTCTAAAGACAGGAGTCAAGTAGAGATTCACAAACAGATTTGACAACAAAACTTGAGGAATATTTCTGTGCAGTAAAAGATTAAAGTGTAAGAACTTGCAGGATAGGTTAAAAGGTATTTATTTGTGTTTTTGTTTATTAATAACTATATTGTCTGAAAGAGGATTTGAGGACACTGACAGCAATGAGCATAGACTAGAATAAAAGATACACACATACCCAAATGAAAGTGAAGGTCAAAAATATGGGAAGGCAACATCTATGAACAAAATATATTCCATGATAACGCCCAAAATTTGTAGAAATGAACAATGTATTTCTCTGTGAGCTTCCTAAAAGTCAGAAGAAAATAGGAAACAGTATCTATCTATTTACAGCTTCATGATGTCTATAAGATTAAAAACTAAAGTGTTTAAGAGATTTACAGATTTCTGATAGTGGCACAGAAAGACTGTCTCTAGTAAATGACTCTGTCTTTGGAACTAAAAGAGCAATAATAAATCTGATACAAATTGATTAATTATTCACCCAGTCTCATGTGACCTCCTGATGTCCAACGTACCTTGCATTGGTGATGGTGGCATTTGCCGTATTTGAGCTGGGACTCTGCCTCTTGCACCCCCTCAGCACTTTCTCTGGTTTTCACAAGAAATCCAACCATACCAAGCATTTTGTGATTTTTGTGGACATTACTGAAGATTTGAAGGGTCACTGAGAAAGGTCACACCTCAGGGTCTTGTCAACTGTTGCCCATCTGCCACTCTGTCCTCCTGTTCTTTCCAGGCTCTTCGTCCCGCCACCCCTGCCCAACTGTACATATGCCAGTCCCCCTCCATCTGGCAGCTGTTCCTCTCCCTGCGCCCCCGGAACCAGCCAGCACACCCAGACTCTTGGAGCCAACCATGTACCCAAAACATTTCCCCATCAAAGTTGGGTCCTGCTGTCTCCATTGTTATACACTAGGACTGGGGAGCCAGTCGCCCCTTCCCCACTCCCTCCAACTCCCATCTGACCTGGTGGGAGAGACCCCTGGCCAGGTCAGGGCCATCCCCGCAGCTCCTTCCAGACTGGCCGCATGGTTTAGAGTCTACTTCACAAAGGGTTGATCAGCGGGTCTCCTCATAGTTCTCTTTCTGCTACCACACTGGCTTTATAAGTAAGTTAGCTTCTTTTTCATTATGAACCTGCACAGTGGAAATAGACATTTAGATGAGGAAAATTTGAAATCACCTGTGACCTGGGCAAAGTAAACAAGTGCCCATTTCTAAGACCATTCTACAAATAGATCATTGTTGGATTCCCCCCACCCCCAGGTTGTTTTACTTGACATCTGAAGGTATTTTTCTTTTTCTCTTTCTTTTTTTCCTTTTTACATTCTTTGCTTTAGTTACAAGGATCCTGACAAGTACCTGATTCTCTTCAGTGATGATCAGGTAGGTGTGGAGGGTAGAAGGAGAGAAGTAGGCACAGATTCAGGGTCCAGAAGACAACCTGCCATCTTTTTAGGGAGAAGTGGTGCGGGGGAGGGGTACATTATGTCCAATAAATAAAATACTAATAAGTAACACATATGGAGTGCTCACTCATGAGCCTGGGGCTATGCTCAGAGCTCTCCATTCAATCCTTCAACACTATTACAAGGTGATTTATTGTTTACATTTATGAGGTTGGGGAAACTGAGGCACAGAATGGTCACACAATTTCCCCACAGTTACAAGTTGCTAGTAGGTGACAGAGCTGGGGTGTGAACCCAAGCAATTTGATCTGAGTCTGCATTTAACCACTATGCTTTATTCTTTCCAGTAAAACTTGACTTTCCAGTAAAACAAAAAGGAGGTTCCAGGTAAACGGATGAGGCAATGGGGCTAACGATACTTGGAATCGCGTCGAAAGCATTGGAATCGTGACGTAGGGGAAATGGTACAGCAGGTTTGCTTCCCATTAATGAGAGCCAGGAGAGAGGGCTCCATGTTTTGTTTCACAATTAGAAATAAGTCTTAAATTACATTCCCGTGGGAGAACACACAGAACAATGTAAACACAACTGAAGTTGAATGGTTCGATAGCCTAGAATCTTTTTTCAAAGAACAGATTTGAACAGCACAGACAGAATGTCAGAAAGGCACCAGAATCTTGAATCAAGGAGTGAAACAAAGGAAGAAACCAGAAGGGACCACTGCAGACATTGAAATGGCCCTGGTCCCAATTCCTAATCTTCTCAGGGGTTGCCTTTCTTTCTGCTTTCTTTAATGCCTTTTAATGCAGATTTTAAAAAAATAACGAGCAGAGGAGAGAGAGCCAATGGACATTGCGACAGAGACCTGCAGCCCAGAGTCCCCACGCGGGGACAATGGGCTCTGATCTGTGCACTGCCCAGCTCTAGGGGGCGCCAGTCCCACCAACAAAGATGAAAACAGGATTGGTGTCCCTGGATTTGTGCTATGCAGCTTCTAGTCCATTCCCCAAAAAGATGCTGGCACAGCATCCCCACCGCCCTGCCCAGGTCAGTCGTGCCGCTGAGCCTCACCAGCCCCAGATAGCTGGAAAATCAAGCCGCTGGCTTTGCCTCTCTACCTTGCTGCCATCCTGAGGGCTTTCAGCCTGGTGACTTTGGCAGCAATCCAGCAGGAGCCAGAGAGGCGCAGCTAGGGCGTAGGCGGGTTACACTGCCTTGTTCATTATCATGCAAGTTCATTGGTAAAAAATGCAAATGATTCATTTCACTTCATCCTCTGACAGACTGTGCTGGTAGCAGTAACTGGTTGCCCCCTGCACCTGTCATCGCTGCGGTGACTCTGCTCACTTTGTGCAAAAATCCTACCACCCTTCAAGTATATATATATATATAGCAACCGACATTGAGGTCGCCTACTGGAAACTCGATCATTCACTGCCCCCTAGTGGATCAGATGCGAATGAGCCAATACACTGCCCGATTTAGGCTCTAGGCAAGTCAGAGTAGCATTTTGTTTCAAGAGTAGCTTGTGCCGTCCAGGCTGCTCTAACCTTACTAGTGGCTATGGTTCTTAATGAGCAACACTTAATAAGATAAAATGTCAATCATGGGCGACTCTTTGTGGAGATATATGTGAATGTTAAAAAGTCACGACATTTTCAAACAGTATTTGAGCCCTCATTTGATGCTCATTTTAAAAATCTAATTATCTTTAAGCTAGAAAAAGGCATTAAAGAGCTCATGCTACCATTGAGAAAAACCATGAGTTGCACCTGAGAGTTGCACCTTATTTATTAGGCAGAAGCACTGGCTCTGCCTGTCCTATCATTTTATGTCACCTAATCATCCTTGGCAGCTTTCAAGGTCCTCACGATTTGCGTATTTCCTGATGGTCACATAGCCTTGGAGTCAGGGACCCAGTCACACGCAACACAAGGGAAGCTACATTTGTGATATGCCAACACAGGTGTGGGGGACTTGGTTCATCATCATCACCACAAAGGCTGTCCTGATGAGTGACTGTCTTTGGGCTTCTTTAGTTGAATCTGACCCAGCATCATACACGTAAAGATCGTTTGATATTTGTCAATTTTATATTTGCTGTACTAAGAACCCTGTTTCTTAAGAAAGTTAGTCATCTACCTTTATACCTTTTCTGAGACATTTCCTCATTGCAAGGACTTGAACTGATTTGTAACTGTCTCAGAGTTCAGTGACTTTACTGCTCTGACTTTTTGGCATATCTACTAGGAGAATATTCTAGATCCCAGAATAACTCCCTTTGCATTGCCTGGGCTCCTGCCATAAAAGTCTCCATTGATGAAGTATAGGCTGACTGTGCCCAAAGTCATCTCCTGGGTTGTGGATCTGCTTCTCATATATGCATCCGGAACAATGCTGGTTATGTACCATTCCTGGGGAAAAGTGAAAAAAATAACTCCTCATTATTTTCTGTACTTTGTGATACAGATAAGGAGACAGGGCTCAGACAGTCACAAAAGAAGTGATATCTGGGTAAGGTTGGCAGGGGGGTAATGCTATATTCCCCTCTAGGACAGCCCTGTTTATTTAATTCATTTATTGCAGGCTGACTACAGCGTAGACATAGTGCTATGACAGGAAACCTCCGAGAGAGAACACTGTTGGTGTGAAGGCTTTCACGTATGGTTCAGAGCAGGACTCAAAATTTTCCATCCCGTGTAGCTCAGAAACCAATGAAGGGCATCAAAGTTCTTCCTAAGCCAACTGTAGTTTTCCCCAGAATGTCACAGGAAGTGCTGCTGGTGATTCATCAGGTTAAACTTTTCCTCCAGAGTCAGAAATAAGCAGAAGCTGCCATCCAGTGTGGTTCTCAGGGTTGGGGGGTGGGGGGGGGACAGACTTGTTGACTAACTGGTGTTCCAGCCATGGGCTGTTAAAGAACCCTGTAAAACCTCCCCCGTGGAAATTTTGAATGCAGTAATTAAAATTAAAAATTAAAATTAAATAGGCAAGGGGTGTGACTTACCAGAGAGAAATAGGTCAGTAGAGCTGCTGATGCGGGTCCCCATTCCGGTCCAGCGAAGCCCTGTGGCCACCCCTTCTATTAAAGTTGGGCAAGCTGTCCATCGAGTGGGTCCATTTTTACGGGACCTGGTTTAAAGCATTCCGTGAACATGTGCCACAGGCCCAGAGGCCCCAGGACCAGGTGGCTGATTGGCCTACCCCTGGCCACGTCCGCCAGTATCTTCGAGATATCACCTCTAAAGAGGTGCTGGAACCAGGACTGGGTCAAGCGCTAGAGGCAAGCGGGAGGGAAGGCAGAATAAGGTAGCGGGGGAAAGCTAGGAGTGCTCTTTCCCTGCCGTGGGGTCGTTACAGCCTAAGTAGAAAAAATCAAGACGAAACACTGGTAAAATGATTTAGAAGTACACATAAAGAAAAACATAACCAATATTTCTGCTTTCTGACCTGTTTACACTGGTGCCTCTTCCTATTAAGATCAGCTGCTTCCATGCTCCCGGTAGGTGAGTACAGTGAGGCCCTGTTCTGAGCGGGCCATCGGTCAGCTGAGAAGCTGGCTTTGCCCAAGGCTTTCTGCATGCCACGCCGTGTCCTCTCCAGCTGATCCGTGGCCGGGCTGCCTCGCTGGTGACACTGGGCACATTTTATATCAGGGTATCAAAGCTGCTGCTGTTGCAGCAGGAGCTCTAACCTGGCAGTTCCTGTCTACGTCCAGAGAACATGATTGAATAAAGGACTCATCCAAGCCCTGTGTCACTCCGTCCATCTGGAAAATGGCCAACCACTCCTTTAGCAAATTGCCCTGTTTAAATGCAGCTGCTGCGTCTCGGCGTTTGTGCTACCAAGACAGATTGCACAATTCCTCTTCCTTCATTTATCTAGGCCGCTCCTCTTAATTTGCCCAGGAACTTAAAAAGGCTGTTAATGTATGACAAGCCACTTGACCCGTCTGCTTCCCAAGCCAAGGGGGAGCATCCGTCTTGCGCTTGTTCATCTTTCCCTCAAAAGCAAGGGCACTTTGTGTGCACCCCCTGTCTTAATGAAAGCTGCCTTTTTAGAGAGGCTCATTAAGCACCACAGTGCACAGCTATCTGCCACTGTAAATATTGCCCTTTTGAAATGCTTCAAGATGCCCGGTGCTGCAGCTGGCCAGGGAGTGTGTGCTGGCCGTGGCAGGCAGGAGGTGCCCTCAGACCTCTGATCTCTGTGGATAGGAGGGTGTGGTTTGACAGCTTGGTGCCATCTCCATTTGGAAAGATGGATCACAATCGTTATCAGATAATGTCAACGAAGCCCCTGAGATGATTTGAATGAATTGGAAGCAAAATGATTTCAGACTAGCAATGAGCTCCCAGGTTTTTACCTTGGTTTTCTTTTTCCCAAAGGAAATGGGAAAAAAGACCACTGAAGTTAAACAGTTTATTCAGGATGTCTCTTTGGCCTGGCACTTACTGATTACAGTCGTGCCCCACCCCACTGACCTGCTATTTCTCTATCCACAGTCTCGGTTAGCTGCAGTCAATGGCAGTCTGAAAATATTAAGTGGAAAATCCCAGAAACAAACAATCCATAAGTTTTACACCATATGCTGTTCTGAGCAGTGTGACGAAACCTAGAACTGTCTCACTCGGCCTCACCCGGGACGCGAACCTCCCGTTGTCCAGCGTATTCAGGCTGCAGACACTCCCTGCCCGTTGGACACTTAGTGGCTGTCTCGGTTATCAGACTGTGGTATTGCAGGGCCTCTGCCCAAGTCACCCTTATCTTACTCAGTAATGGCCTCCAAGCACCGGCGCAGTAATGCTGGCAATTCAGAAATGCCAACGAGAGGCTGGAAAGTGCTTCCTTTAAATGAAAAGGTGAGTACAATACAACAAGGTTCTTTGAGAGAGGCCGTATTCACATAAATTTTATAACAGTAGGATGTTATAATTGTTCTATTTTATTATTAGTTATTGTAGTTAATCTCTTACTGTGTCTAATTTATAAATTAAACTTTATCACGTGTACATATAGGAAAAACCATAGTGTATATAGGGTCCAGCGCTGTCTGCAGTTTCAGGCACCCACTGGGGATCTTGGAACACATTCCCCATAGACAGAGGAGGACGGTTGTATTATCTGTTATTTATTAGGCAAGTAATCCTGGTGTGATCACTGGTTTCATCAACTGCTTAAATCAGTTAGGGTATCTGTATCATTCAATCTGGAAGCCAGAAACCAAAATAAGTGAGTGTTTGTTAAATATCACATGCTGAGCCCTGAGCTAGGCCCATTGGAAAAGAAACAAAATAGTATAATAAATTATCTTCACCATTAAATCCTTTGGGTGACAAAAAGAAACAAACACAGGGGTATTTTGCATGGTGTAGTTATGAGGCCTGTGGGCTTTAGAGTCAGAGTTCCTGGGTTCAAATCCCAGATGTAATTTCAGGCAAATTCACCTTTCGAATGTTGATTTTTTTCATTGGCAAAATAAGGTGGACACGTATCTCTTGGAGTTTTTTTAGGAGAGGTTGACTCAATCCTTGTACATTGTAAGAACTCAGCAAACCCTACTAATGGTAGTTAAAGTGTACACGATCTTGACAATAAATACTAGAGGAATTCTGAAACAGAGAACATTTTGGACAGAGGATAATGATCTGTGTTGATTAGCTAGATCCTGAAGGAAATAGAAACTCCGGGTAGGAAAAGGGAATCTGATGAAGGGAACCATGTGAGCCAGACAAAAGGATGGGGCAGAAGAAGAGGAGGGGCAGCAGATGCACCAGCGGGAAGAGTTCCCCTTTTTGGGAGTGGGAAAAATATTGAATGATTGAGGGGTCCTACTGATGAAGGACCTTGAAGATCAAGCTAAAGGCTTTTATCCTAATCTGGTTGGTAGCAGGGAACCATTGAGATTGCTTTAGCAGGAAAGTTGCAGAATGAGAGCCATAGGTTACAAAGCTAAGTGCAGAGGCTCGAGGCTGGGAGGCAGCGTCCAGGGCCCCATGGATGGGGGGATGCATGGAGAAGGCCCCAGGAAGGACGGGACGGAATAAACCTGGTGTTTCTTTCCCCTCAGACAGACCTGATGCCCACTAAGCACTGGGTGGAAGAGAGAGAAAGGCCTGGAAGCTGGTTTTGTGGGGTTCCCTTTCCATGCCAGGCCTACTCAACTACTCCCACTTTATCTCACTCCAAGCATAGGTCTCTAGCAGACCCTGGACGCTAATGATGCCACTCAGAAAGGGAGCTGTGTCCTGGTCCAACAGGCCAATAAGTTGGGCGTCACGTATGTCTTGTAAGAGGTGACTTTAGAATAGTCCTCCAAGGGCAGGGGTCCCGTGGGAGACGGCAAGTCCTCCTGTGGGGTTCAGGGTAGAGATGTCGATGTGATGATGTTGGCTTAGGGAAGACAGGTCAGCTATAATCCTCAAGGAGCATTTGAGAGCAAAAGAAGAGAGCAGAGGGCTAAAACCTCAACCTTAGAGGCACAAGGGAGGAGCCGAGAGGGGCAGGGAACCAGAAGCGGCCATAGGCAGAGGGACAGTGTCCAGGAGGGACGAGTGGGTGCGTCACTGAATGTCTAGGCAGCTCGAGGAAGATATGAGATGGAAAATTCCATTCGGTTTATCAGAAATGAAACCAGCGGTGAGACAAACATCAGTGGGGACCAGACAGAAAGGCCCGATGGCAGGGCCATGGGAGGGATTATGGAGTAGGAGAGTGACGCGTTCACTGGAAAGAGAGACAGGGTGAGAGGGGGACAGTGTACTGCGTTTTTAAAAAATAAAACAAGTTTCTAAATGGTACTGTAATCTCATGAAAAAGTGACAGGACCAATGACACTGATGAAATTCTCATTAATAGATTATGCACTGAAAAAACCTTACATAAGACACATGACACAGAAGTTTGCATGTGTGTCATACTAAGCTTAAAAAATAATTGCACACCGAGATTCCTTTTGAATCCAGGCTGAGCAAGAAAATGACATCCCCCACTGTGAGCCCCACATCCTCTGAACTCAGCTAAGACCCCAGGCTCATTCCAGTGCTCAGCCACCTGAGCTCGGAGGCCGCACAATATTTAGCAGGTGCAATGCTTAGACCAGTAATGACTTCTGTTACCTCGGGCATGTTATTCAACCCCTTTCTGCCTCAGTTTCGCCACCTGTAAAATGGAAATAGTAAAATTGCCCACCCAAAGGGTTATGGTGCAGGTTTGGTGAGATAATATAAGCAAAGCATTTCCTGCTCGCTCAGCCGGGCTGTTACTGGAGGAAACAGCATTCCCTCTCGCGATGCCCGAAACAGACTAGCAGCCCTGGTCTCGCAGGAGGGACAGCGGTTTTGCTGTGATATACACGCCTGCTATTATGCCAGGGTTCCCTCTGTGTCAAATGCTGCTCCAAGTGTAGGTCACTGTGAGGAGCACCCCAGAGTGAGCCAGATCCTCCAAGGACGCCGTCAGGAGCAGAGGGGAGCTTCCCCTGCGACCTCTGTCTGGGCCTGGATGGTACAGTCCAGCGGGCTGGTGTCTCACTCAAGGCTATGGCTGTGCCCCTTGCCGAATATGCAAACTCGCCTGCTTAGGGAGAATCAGAGAGCGCTGGAGACCTGCCCACTCCTTGTAAAGTGGGAAAGGCGTGCTTGTTGTTTCAGCCAGGGGAGCACAAGCTTTCAGTGCATGGAAAGATCATGTTGGCTTTTTACTTCTGACGGGAGCCTCTTTTTCTTTTCTTTTTTAACCTGTGTTGCAGGGATGTGTGAACATTCTGTCTTTGGCTTCTGTTTGGTGAACTATTGAGGTAAATATTGAAGTTTCAGTTTAAATTCAGAAGAAGGGGAATGGAACATTTTTTAAGGCAAGGGCATCATCTCTTTATGTAACTGTTGCCATGCGTAAAAGAATAAACCCAGAAAGTGTTCTTGAGACAACTTAGGGTTTGGGTTTGCTTTGTCTCCTTCTTTTGTATTTTCTTAGACGGTGTTGTCACATTTGCGCCCCCTGATGTATGCATTTCCCTGCCCTGCTCTGAGGATACGCCCCTATCCTGGTTGCAGCACCACCACGCCCTCCAAAATCCCTACATTCATTCATTCATTCGAGAAGCATTTTCTGAGGATCTCTCAGATCACGCTGTTTGGTGCAGGAGATATATGTAGCAGGGAAGCCCAAACCCAACCCAGAAAAAATCAGGATGAGCTTTTCATCTAGATGTAAAGTGGTCAGAGGAGCAGATAAACTGACTCAGCCTGTATCGGTCAGAGCGGGCAGTTGTGGTCACAAACAACCCCGAATCCAGCGGCTTCTCGCAGTGGAGCTTGACTTCCGGCCCCTCTCACAGTTCACTGAGTGCATCTGGTGGAGGAGCTGCCTGCGGTGCCACTGGGGACTTGGGCTGCCCTGGGGCCTTGGATCCAGGCAGCACATTAAGGAAGAGGCCCAAGTGAGGGGCCATGAAGGAGGATTGTATGGGGTCATGCCCAGCAGTGCTGAGTCTCTTCTGCCCACATTCGAGAAGTCAGTCTCATGGCCACAGAAGCTGGGAAAGTTGAACAGAGAGGGAAGTGTGTCTGGGGATGACCAACCAGTCTGCCATGAAGCCAAACAAGTGAGCTACGGTGCGTCTCCTGTGACATTTCTGCTTGCGGCATGAGACCGCCATTACCATCAAGGAACTTTCTCCATCTGTCACCTCACCCTTTTGCCCCTCATTTCCATTCCTTTTGCCACTGTCTGGCCTGCTGGACCCATCTCCTCGCAGGTTCTAGGAGGAAACCATTGTCAGAATTCGCCTTCCTCTGCACCTCACTTACAAATGTCACACTTAAAATGTTCCTTCCCTCCACCCTGGTGTTCCAAATTCCTCTCCCACCTTCAGCTCTTGGATCAGATCGCATCTCTTCTAGAGTCTCCCTGTCACCACAAGCAGCCCTCCTTCTGTAGTGCTCATTGTCTGCCCCGACCCTGGGCTTTACTCCATCACCACCTCCACGTGAGCTGCCACAGGTCTGTCTCATCTTCGGCCTGCAGTAGGCGCGCAATACAGAATTCCTGGGGAAAGTGAATGAGAGAATGTGACATGCTAACCTGAAGCGCAGGTCCCTGTCCTTGTGTTCTCGGAGGCTTGGCTGTAGCCAGACACTTACCTGTGCCTCAGTGTACTCATCAAAACCCAAAGACAGTAACGCCTGCACCACCTTTCCTCCCAGGGGGGTTTGGGGGTTTGAATTCAGATGTACACAGAAAAACATGGAAGGTTAGTTACCAGGTTTATCTGACTGGGAGGCAACACAAGAGGGCATCCTGGGATGGGCTCAGGTGGCATCCCAACACCTGCCAGGGGACCAGACAAAACCCTCCATTGTATCCAAGACAAAGAGGTGAAGGAGTGACCACCTGTGGTGCTTCTTGGAAACTGGAGATGTTTTCTCTAAAGTAAATAGGAAAAGATAAGCCCCGGCCAGGTGGCTCTGTAGGTTGGAGCATCGTCCCATAGCCAAAAGGCTGCAGGTTTGTTCCCTGGTTGAGGCACATACTGGAGGCAATTGATGGATTTTTTTCTCTCACATTGATGTCTCTCTCTCTCCCCCACCCCCCACCTTCCCCTTCCTGTCACTCTAAATTCAATAAACATAACTTGGGTGAGGATTAAGAAAAATAGGAAGGGGTAAGTCAGGAATGAACATTTCTGGCTTTTGGCTTGGAAGTTAGTGAAAGAATTTTTCAGCCAAAATAAATACCTGGCTAAAATCACTCAGTGGCTGGCTGCAACTCAGGGCTCTACTTAGAATAGCATTCACTCCCCTAAAGATAAGCCCAGGGACCTGTATGTAAATAAACCCACTCACCTGCCTCCTGGCGAGTTTCGGTTTTGCCTGGGACCTCTGGGTTTGTGCCTGGGATGTCACTCAACCTACTGGGAAGCGGCAGAGAAGGGCCTGCTGAAACCCCACGCTAACCAGGCATCTCAGACAGAGGTGTGACCTGAGAGCAATGCCAGATGCATCCTGCAGGTGTCGAACACCAACACTGCCCATCGAGTACAAAACCTGCCTCATCCACAGTGGCCTCCTGATGGAGACCCAGGGCCCCTCTGAATGGACATATCATCAGTGGGTTTTAAGCTGGAGAAAGTGAAAAACACAATCTCTGTAGAACTTTTCACTTCTGCATAAGCCAAAGGAATAATTAATTCCTTTTGGAACAAAATGTGTAGAGACACAAGTGTCTCTTGATCTTTTATATCATTTTTGGAAGCTGGCCCGAGGGAAAGAGCTGGACATGCTCCCTCTTTTCTCTCCAGTTAGTCTCAGTGATGACAAGTTCAGGCTTTTATCGGCTGAGACACCCCGAGGTATGCTGGTAGGTGCCCTGGGAATGGGTGTGAGGACCAGACGCTCACAATCCCATCCAAGACACTCCACTAACCCTCTGACACTCACAGTCAGACACACACACATCCCTGAGCACACACAGACACAGAGATCCTTGTGCACACACACACAGAGTCAGGCCCATGCACGTCCCTGTGCACACACAGTCAGACATATACCCAGCTCCGTGTGCACATGCATGCAGTAAGGCACACACAGATACATCACTACTCAGACAGGCAAGTGTGCGCACTCCTATCTCTGCACAGGCCCTACCCCATCACACAGACACTCTCACACAGAAGGTGGTCACTGTCCAAGGTCTCCACCACGACATTGCAGGAACATCCCCCAAACACACGTGAACACAGCAAACACTCACAGCCCTTCAGATGCAGATGGAGACACCTTAGCTTCTATTTGTCATTTCAAGCAATCTTCCAGCTACAATTTTGAAAATTAGTCAAAGTCCTTTTTGCGTTGTTTAAAATCAACTGGAACGATGGTGCAGCACTCCCTGGTCATGGTGGGGATGGGACAGAAAAAGATCAATGGTGATTCTTCCATCCCCCTGTCTGGCTCATCAGGAAGCCAGGAAGGGGATAAACATCTCCTCACCCGCCCTCGGAGAATGTGGCTGCAGCTTAAAGGCAGATGTATCTCTGGACATGCCGGGCTCATTTGTCCCCCAGTGGCCTTGTCAGGGAACTCAGCCTGTTCCGACCCCTTTTACACAGGCAGGCTCACCCCCAGAGAGCTTTTCCTCTCACAATCCCTGCTGCTGCTTTCTCCTGCAATACGTAAATAGAGAGAGAGAGGTAATGCTCCAAAAATCCTCAAATTCTCTTAGGAAAAATAAGAGCTTCTATAGAGGGATATAGTATGGTGGCTGTTAGAAGGAGGGGGGCGGGGAGAGACAGGGAGATCAAAAAGAAAACCAAGAAGACGGATAAAATGATGAAAATGCAAGAAATAGCCCAGACCAGCTGGTGGCCATCTGGGAGCTCTGAACAAGGGAAGGAGAAAGTTGTCGAATTTCTAGCAGTGGGTACAGTTCATCATGAGAGGAGGTGACTGCTTGAAGGAACAGGAGAGAAGCCAGAGTCTTGCCAGGCGTTAAAAAGAGAGGGAGTGTGCTCCTGTCTGAGGTAAACTAGGCACAGATATTATCACTTGGGCAAAGTGAGGAGACATCTGAGAAAGATACTTTGTTGTATCTTATACAGAGGTTTTCTTAAAGCCTTAACCAGAACTGTAAGGAAGGCCAATGACCATAGGATAAGCAATAAATTATTGTAATCAGTTATTTCAGTTTTGGTAAAATGAGAGGTACACTGTATGTGTTTGCATAGGGGCTGTATGTAGAGGGGAAAGAAACAAATTGTAAAATCAGTAAGTTCTCCATAATATATAAAGTAGGTAGCCACTCACCTCACATTGCCTTTGCCACCCACCAAAAACGCACACCTTTTCTCTCCCTCCTGGCTCCATGAAAGACCTCACTATTATTCCCCAGTTGCCCAGGCCAGGTCAGTTGTCTCAGCCACATAACCCCCGCATCCAAATAATTGGTCACCAAGTCCTGGCCATTCTATCTCCTTAATAACTCTACCCGGTGCCCCCATTCTCTCCACACGGCCACTTCCTGAAGTCGACCTGTCACCATCACCACGGCGCAAATTCCTAATTGCCCTCCCACCCCAACACCAGCTCTCTGCACCCCAGCCTACATATTTTCATTGGGTGGTTTTTGTTAGGAAGCAAATCTAATTTCCCACGTACTCATCCAACATTTATTGAGCATGTATGATGTGCCGGTCTCTGTCCTGTGCACCTGGAATACATCAGTGAGCAAACAAAGGCATGTATCCTTATAAAGTTAGAGTAATGGGAGAAAAAAGAAAAAAAAACTTAACAAATTATGTAATATCTTGGAAGGTGATAAATGCTGTGGAAAAGAGGGAAAAATATCAGGGAATGGAGAATGAAGAGCACCAAGTGTGTGTGTGTCTGTGTGTGGTTTCAAGTAGGGTGACCATCTTCATAAGTTACATAAATTTCTAATCCCTATGTTGTACACCTGAAAATAATATAATATTATATGTCAACTATAATTTAAAATAAAAATTAAAAACTGGAAAAAAGATTGGATATCAAAATAAAAAATAAAATAAATAAATAGGGAGACCATGGAGTGGCTCGCTGAGAAGCTGACATTTGCTCAGAGTAGGTGAGGGAGTGGGCCCCTGGGGTAAGGACATTCCTTGCAGACAGAAGTGTCCTGCGGTGGATGTGCCTGGCCCTTTCCTGGAACAGTGAGCAGGACGCTGTGGCCATAGCAGCAGGGGTGCAGGGTGAGGGTGAAGGTGGAAGGTGTGAGGTCAACGAGCTACAGAAGGCCAGGTCACAGGGACCTTGCAGTGGGAGAGCCAGGACAGGGTTCTAAGCTCTGGGTGATGCACTCTGACTCCCATTTGAATGAGTGCTCCTGTGGTGATGGGGACTCTGACCAGAAGTAATGGTGTCTGTCCTGCTCAAAACCCGTTAGTGACTCCCTTAGCTTTCAGATAAAATCTAAATTCTTTGATGTGACCCACAAAACACTTCAAGATTGGGGCCTTGCTTCTTTTCCCAGATTCATCACTTCCTGGCATTTTCACATCCTCAGTGACCCCCATGCTCCAAAGCAGGTGGGCTTCTAACAAGCATCCTTTTTGCTCAGGGCCCCATGGTCCGTGTAGGTGGTTTCGCCTGCCTAACACAGCACCCTCTGGGCCTTCACTAGGCGTCTTCTCAGGAAAGTCTATCTCTCCCCTTTGGAAGAAAGTCCACGCAGACTTCAGTGACTGGGATTATAGACCTGAGACAGAATGTTCTGTCCACCATCTGTCCCTGTCACCAGCCTGGGAACTCTTGGGGGATACGATGGGGCTTTTACTTCTGAATCTCTAGCAGACATTGGGTGGATGGATGTTGGATGGATGAACAGGTACTAGCTCTTTCATCAGATCATGAAGTTCAGAGACTTTATTTTTAATGTCAGTTAAACAATACAAAATGCTAAAAAATAACTATAAGACATTAACTTCTCCACTGCTGAGGAGATGGCTGAAGGAACGTGCTCAGATGACTACCTGTGAGCACAAATACACATCAACTGCACATGGTGGCTATGTTGTTGGAAAGTTGAATACAAGAGGAATTTTAATAAATGGCATCTTATTTTCCCACTGACCAAATATTATTTCACATATGCTTTATTTTCTTGGCATGCAGTTCAATTAGCAATGGCTCAGAATATAACTTTAAGTTCTTTACTAGTCATCTGTCCCTCCCAGCATGTGTCAGATGCATCATTCAGCTAAAAATGATTGATTTCTGTTTGGCAAAATGCTGAGGAGAATCCTTGCAGAACATAAGGACTTTGGGTAACGCCTAGGCATCTCCTAGTGCATTTGTTTTTCTACTGTTGTCATCATTCTGTTTGGGTTTCAGGGTCTTCCTTTCTTATCTTGAGGAATGCCGGACCACATTGACTGTAGGCATTAGACTGGATGTGCTTTTCTCCCCCGCCTCCTGCTGTTTCAAGGCGGCATAGAGGGCAATTCCCTGACAAGCACTAGACACTGACCTCTTATCACCTGTGACCTTTTCGTGACAGAACCAGAAGAAGCAAACTCTCCCCCAAAGTGTCACTACTTCACCAAGGCCACTCCTCCGCAAAAGTGCGTAGTAGGTTGTATGAAAAATAAGACAAAAACAAAAGCACCTTGGACTTGAACATACTCAAAGCCTGAAATCAGTGTAACATAATCAGAGATTTGAGTGATTACATTACACCTCACCTAACATACGCCTAACCCAGTACAAGGCGAAGGTTCTCCACCAATTCCTAAGGCACAGGCACTCCAGATGGGCTTGACCCCTCCAAGACAATGGAGTCCCTGTCTCACAAGGCAGCCTCTAAAAATGTAGATTATTTCCAAACATGAGAAAGCAACCTGTTACATGACTCCAAATAGGCTTCCCACACCCCCAGAAAACAGAGTAGGTTGAACACATGCATCTATTTCACTCCCTCTTAAATCAAATGCATCTAAACAACAGGAAAGGAATTTTTCTGGGAAGACACAACCCTACAAGATGGGGCAAATGAGAGGAAAGAGCAGCAGTAATTTGGACACTGGAAAGAAGAAAACATATGGTAACTTAGGAAACTTAAAAAATGAATCCTTAAGATGGGTGGGTAAAGCTGAGAGCCCCCCTTCCTCAGGCCCAGGAATTGGCAGCCCTCCTGCCTAGATTGCTGGCAGCCTACTTCCCCCTTCTGGCAGGAAATAATAATAAAATACCATTATTATCTTTGGACAGAAAAGATATAAACCATTAAACAAGAAGATGCCATTATGGAGGGAAATTCAGAGCATAAAAAGAGTTCTTGGAAATTAAAATAGTGACAAAAATTTTTTAACTCATAGAACGGCCTCGTGGGGCTCAGAGGGAAGCACCCTAGCCTTTGGGCTGCACATCCCAAGAGTGCCAGTCACATGCTGGGCTTCCCTGGAGTCCAAAGAGGGGGCAATCACATGGTCTGGTCCAAACAGACAGGCTGCCCTGGAGGATTGGAAAGGCCTTGGAGAATGGGAAGTATTTAGATGAGCAAAGAAGAGGAGGGAGGGAATTCCTGACCTGAGGATAACCAGAGAATAAGCTCTTGGTTGCCATGAGCAGGATGTGGGAGGCCCTTTTAAGATTTTTGTGTTTTTCTCCTCAGAACTTGGAAGAAGCTGCCCAAAGGTGAGAAGATGCCAAACATTAGCCTTAATCATGCAGTGACCTCTCCAAATGTAAACTGTGTCTGCTGGAAAGCACATGGAGGCTGGGTTACTCAGGTAACAACAAAAACAAAAATGTTTAAGTAAAACCAGATTGGAATTTGCCAGTTTTCTCTGTGAACCCCCAGCAGCTATGCAGGCGGCAGTCTGGTTTTCTCAGTGATAACTAAAATAGGTGGTAGAAACTACAGCATGGTCTCAAACAGGGTACACAGGAATTGCGAGTGCTGGTGTTAGCCTTGATCGAGCATAAAGGGAAGAGACCCCCTGCACACGCTGCACACCCCACCAGGCCACCTACACACACCTGCCCCCATACAAATGGGATTTTTAAAACAGGTCTATCCCCTGAGCAAGTGGTTTCTTTCTCCCTCTTGAAATGTGTGTCAAAGAATCTTTTATATACTGTTAGAGTGTCTCACTTGACCTGGTGTCTGATCTTAATGTTAATTAGCACTTTCTCTCTCTTTTTTTTTTTTTTCTGGCTGAACTACTAGGACTCCATCAAAGCCAACATTTCAAGCTCCCACCATGCACCCACAGCTCTAGGAATAGGTACCGCTCTCACTCCTCTCAGGTTTGCCATGTTCTTTTTGTGTGTCAGATCCTGGGATGCCTCCCACCTTTATAATTTCTGCATTGCAACAGGCACCCCACACGCTGCTGACAACTCCTGCTGCGGCTCCACACATGACACCCTCCATGTGCCACTGGCCATTGGTTTTAGAAGCCTCGCACTCAGTCACTGGGGAGGCAGAATGAGAGAGGGCACCCCCATCACAGGGAACACGTCGCACACACTGGGGCTCTATCGGTGTTGGCTGAGTTGAAAAATAAGAGCAAAATCCACTGAAAGAAATCTCAGGTGACATTGTTTGAGCACCCCTAATATGCTACATGATATTAAATAGACAGTAACACCAACCTAGGACAGTGGTCTTGGGGCCTCTGTGTGAAGCGGGATTTGGGAATATTTAAGAATTTGAAAACCATGTTGGATTTAGCGACAGCTTCTTGCGGTGGCAGCAGGAAGACCCAGAACCAGAAGACATTTAGATTTTCTAGAAGCTGAACTTTGACCAAGTGAATTTGAGAGAGGCCAAGGGAGAACCCAAATCCTAACCCATCTCTCACCATACAGCCCCAATTGCACAGCCCATCCGGGCATGGACTTGATGAGCTGATCTTGGGTCTTTGGAGCAGGCAATACAGCAGGGCCAGCCTGTGCCAGTCCCATGGGAGTCATTTTGTATAGACCAGACTGAGGACACACATTCTGGCACTGGCTGAACTTCAAGAGGTTGAGCTGGTCAAGATTTGAACCAGGCATCCAGTCCCTTTACAATGGGCCACTGCCTGGACACAAGCTCTTCACTCTCACTGGAATGTTACATACACTGTGCTGAGCGCCTACCTTGTAGTATTTTATTTAATCTCCAAAACACCTCATGATTGGATCCCATTATTAGCTGTATCTTACAGCTGAATAAACTAAACTAAAGCAGAATAATTAACTTCTCCTTGGATATTGTTCAGGGCTCTTTTTTTTTTTTCTGTAATGTAAGAAACCCAACTCAAACTGACTTAAGCAAAAAGGAGAATTATTGGATGGCTCATTTAACATGAGATGAGCAGGAAAGCCACTCGGTGTTGGGAGCTCCTGGAACAGGAACTCAGATGCTCCAACGCTGTTTCTCTTTCCCTCTGATTCCATCCATGTGTCAGTTCCCTCAAATGCAAGGTGTCCCTGCCTCCAAGGGCTTTGCCACCAACAGAGGCTGACTGATGCCTTTTGTCCCCAGTACAACCACCAAAGAGGGTTCTCATTGGACCAGTTTGGCCCATATTTGGAACAATCATGATCCAACTGATACAGGGAGGGCAGGAACAGTAAGAACATGACAGTGCCCATTTGAACCATGTGATTGGAGTTTGGGAAGTTGTGGAGTTTGGGTGGGGGCAGGGACAGGAAGTCTACTACCTACAAAACAGAGAAGAATGACTACTGCACTGAGTCAAGCAACTCAGAAATGGTAGGCTGAAGACTTGAACCCAGGTCTGTCTGTCTCTGAAGCCTGAGTTTTCAAACCTTGGACCCACAACAATGGCATTACCTGGCAGTGTTAGAGATGCAGAGTCTCGGGTTGCCCTCTGAACTGATGAAACAGAGTATGCATTTGAAGAAGAGCTACTGGTGCCTTGTGTATATGTCAAGTCTGAGAGGTGTCACCAAATCACAAGAATATAATTATCCTATCTTTTCTGCATTTTTCTCATATGTCTTATAAATTTTTCTAATAATTTGCCCCTTGAAGATCTTTTTATTAACCCTTCACTATTCATTTATTAAGCTTCATGCTTATTTTGTGAAGCGCTCCAGAGTATATTGAAAAGCTCCATCCAATTACTCAACATTACTGTCCTCATATTTAATTTTCAAGTTGTTATTGAAGATGGTTTCTTATATGTGTTTGGCACTCACTATTTTATAAAGAGCTTTCACATTTGTCAGTGGTTCTCCATCTTGGCTGCCACAGAATCATCTGGGGACTTTAGAAAATCTAGTTACTTAAGGCTGTGGCTGGCATGGCTCAGTTGGTTAGAGCGTTGTCCCATAAGTGAAGGGTTGCAGGTTCAGTCCCTGGTCAGTGCACATACCTAGGTTGCAGTTTTACTCCCAGGTCTAGGTGCATGCAGGACACAACCAGTTAATGTTTCTCTTTCTCCTTTACTCTCTCCCTTACCCTCTCTCTCAAAAAAGCAATGAAAAATTGTCTTCAGGTGAGGGTAAAAAAAATCCGTTTCCCTAGATCTTTCCTTCGGGATCCTGACTGGTCTGAGATAAAGCCTGGACATGGGCATTTTTAAAAGCCCCCAGTGATTATAATATGTGACCGTGATGAAAAGCCACTGTTCAAAGGCATGTGGACCAGGCATCTGTATTTTTTAGACAATTCATAGTGACTGATTTGCAGCCAAGGTCAAAACCACTCACATGTGTTATATTTATTTGGTAGCCAGGCGAGGGATGAATGATATGCATTCCCATTTGACGGGTGAGGATGTGTAAGCCCAGAGGAGTTGCCCGTCAGGTCACCTAGCTGGAAAAGGTGGAACTGGGACTCAACTCTAACTTCTCTGACCCTAGTGCCAGTTTCCACCTGCCACCCCCTATACCTGGTTTGGTAAAGCCCTAACCCTCAGGCCCTGTGGCTTACTCTGGGACAGCATCCGTTCAAAGAAAGATTCTGATTCTGGAGCAGCAAAGATCTGATTGTGGTAAAAAGAAATGCTGTCATGCACTGTAGGGCAGGGAGAAAGTTGTAGCCAGTACGATCTGCATTCCATCATCCTTATGATCTTCAGATGGGCTCCCCGCCTACCTGGGCTGAGAAAGGAGTCATTGTAGAGCCCAGACATGTGCTCTCATCCACAGCCCTGCCTGGCCCCTGGGCAGGAAGATGGGGAAGCTGGGAAGGCAGGAGTGGTATGTTTATCACCGAGAGGAGGGGGTAGTCTTGACTCATGTATCTCCCTAAGCGAGAGCTTCTCCAGGTGTTCATTCCCTCTTGGCTTTCCTAAACGCCTCACCTTCTCTGCCCCCTCCTCCCAGCTCTGTCACTGACCACACCCCTGAATTTTAAGAACCTGGTCTGAGCTCACCAAGTAGTTCATTTGTAATGAATAAAATACTTAATACCGTTTTATGTGACTCAACCACCCCCAAAATGATGATAGCCATTTATTTCATTTATGAGGCATTTCTGCCTAGCCCTGCCTGTGAGTATTTCTGAGCTTTGGGGAAGGTTGGAATCCTAGTTTTTGTCCTCTTTTTCTTTAGCATCTTGTTCCCATTGCCATCAAACATCATGGAAAATCAGTGAGATGTGCCTCCTGGGAGACGCCACCTGGCTCCTTTGTTGACAGGAGTCTTCCTGAGGCCCTTACCTTCTGACTCACAGCCCTCTAGCCCCCAATTCCCCTTCAAGGAGAGCTTCCTTTATACAATTTGGATTCACTGACATTTAAATCACCAGAGTGTTAGAAAGAGATGTGCAATGTGCATGGCTGAGAAGTTCCTTGGAAATTTTCATTAGGCTTTCTTGGAACTAGGAAACTATGGCTTTCCAAACAGTGATGGATATGAATCCCAAGAAACTGAAACTCAGCCTTCAGAAACTGAAGCAGCTCAAAATTCAGTGTCTTTTGAGGCAAAACAAAAGCAATGAACCCAGAGCAAGGATGTCTCCACTCTAGCCTGGGCTCTTTGGCTTATGCAGCTGGGACCTCAAGTCCCAGTTGCCCCTCAGCTCAGTAAGAGAGTTGGATAGGAGCTCTAAGTGTCCATCCAGCTCAAATTCACAGGCCCCGCATTCTGCTGCAAGTCTCCTGTCCACCCCTCTTCCTCACATTATGGAAAGCAGGGCCATTAGAATTGCTTACAGCTCAAAACCACTGTCAAGTGTTTCTGGAGATCTAAGGAACTCTCCTATAGAAAGAAACACACGCCCACACACACACACCCATCAGCATCATTGCAGTCTGTCTGTATGGGGTATTTATGACATGCAGACATGATGAAAGTTGACAATGTTGAGACTCAGAGAGCCTGTGGAGAGAAAGTCCTGGAGAGAGTTGCACTGCACCCTTGATGATCCACTCCCCTCACCAACTCCTCCCCGGGAACATTGCTGTCAGTTCCCAAGTTTCCAGCTCTAGCCTGGACTTCTCCCTGAACTTCAGTCAACATTTCCAACCATCTTGGACCTCTAAAAGACATCTCCACTTGTCTATCTCATGGACATCAAAATTAAATCCAAACCTGAATCTAGCTCTTTTCCTTCATTCTGTCTTCCCATCTCAGCTGGTCCTAAGTTCATCCTGCAGCGGCTCAAGCCAAAATCTGTCAGTCACCCTTGACTCCTGTCTCTCACAGTGCACATCTAACCTGTTGGCCCTGCCTTCACAATACGCCCATAACCTGGCTGCTGCTCCCAGCCTCACTGCTACCAGCCAGTGAACACTGCTGTCCACCCTTCCCTGGCTTTTGGCCAGAACCCAACTGTTCTCACCTCCATCCCACCCCGATAGTCCATTCTTCACACAGCAGCCAGAGAGAGCCTGTAAAACTAGAAGCCAGACCTGTCCAGATCTGGCACTGGGTCCCCATCTCACTCAGAGTAAAAGCCAAAGTCCTCTAGGGCCTGTGTGTCAACCCAGCCCTGTGTCTCTGGCCTGATCTGCTGCTCTCCCTGGCTCATGCTGTACCAGCCTCACCAATCTCCTTAAAAACATTTAGGATCTTTTCACTGGCTGTCCTCTGCCTGGAAGGTTCTACCTGCACATGTCTATATTTCTCATTATTTTTACCTCCTTGAAGTTTTGGCTCAAATATCTCTTCTCAGCGAGGCCCTCCTTGCCCACTTTATTGCATATAGAGACAGCCCAGGCAACGCTCCTGGTATTCCCAATGCTTCCTACCTCATTTAAATCCATCCATCTAATCGTCTCTAATGTGATGTAGAATGCATCTACTATGTTGTTTATGGCGGTCTATCTTCCCTCATCGGAAGGGAAGCCCCACCAGGGCAGGGGTTTTTGTCTGTTTTGTTCACGGTTATGTCCCAAGTGCTTAGAGGAGCACATGGCACTTAATAGGTGCTCAATAAATACTTCCTGAAAGAATTTATTTGTGAAGTCAGAATTCATAACAAATCCATCTCTTTCCCAAAACCGTGCCCTGAAACATTACACACCTGGAAAACTGGAGTTCTGTAGCAACAAGCTCTTCAAGTGCCTTTCTTCTCTTGTGACCTTCTTCTTCCATCTCCCATCCACCCCGCAAGTGTGTGTCCCCAGTGTCCTATGCTCACATCACCGCTTAAGTCAGGTACATAGGCATGTGTCCATACACATGTACACACACACACACACTTCTCCACTGTGCACTATAGCATGAGCACCCCCACCCCTAAATGATGGCTAAAAAGTCATAACCTATAAGAAAACAGGGGAAATGGTTCTCCCCATTCAACAACTCCCTTTGAATTAGTTTTGGTCTGCATTTCTGGTTAGAGCCCTTCCACAGCCCCCTGGGGGATCCTCCTGGGCTTCGAAACTTAGCTTAAGGTCAGCCACATATTGTTAAAGAAGCTCCCCGCGGGCCAGAGAGAAAACCAGCACAGAATAAAAACCAACGGCGAAGAGAGCTGTGAAGTGCAGGGAGTGCTTTCACCTACATTTGTAACTTCAGGCGATGGAAAGCCAGACTCTCAGACTTTGTGTTAGTTATTAGTGAACATGAGATGGGGGTTTATCTTGACCAAAGCCATAGGAAAACTAAGGCTGGGTCTTGAATGCCTCCCTTCCTGCAAACCTGAGCAGTGTTCTGTCTTGTGACCGCAGATCTGTGAGCTCCCTCTGTCCTCTGGAAATCGATGGAAGGGAGGAATGAGCTTTAAGGAAGGATGGGCAGGAGAGGCCCCAAGATCCACCTCCACACAGAGAGAGTAAAAGTCTGAGCTTTGAGGGAACACATTCACCACGTTGCTGGCCCCATGGATGCTCCGAGCCCACGACTATGGCTGTGGCCTCTGGGTCAGCCCTGAACCTAGAAGTCATAGTGGACAGTCAGAATTCACCTGCCACTAGCACCCAGCCCCTAAAGACTTATCTGCTAGTTAGTGGCAGGGGATCTGAACCCACCTTGAATCTGCTCTAGGTTTCCATGGTGATTGCTTAAACTTCTCATCATCTCTCCTTCAGACCTTGGGGGAGAGCAATGCTGGCTGGTTTCTATGACAACCATTTAAACATGGATTTCTATCAGACTCTGTTGGAAAAGCACTGCTAGAGATCATGCAAATGAACTGGCTGCTCTCCCTTTACTTAAAAAATAAAAATAAAGTGGCACACCTGCTTAGAACTCTGAGCCCTGTGCTGGAAATGAGAAGGGCCTGAGAGTTGGCTGCGTTGCTTTGACTCCCCCAGTGCTCACCCAGATTCATAGGCTGGCTGCGCCCCTTCATCGTCTACACTCAGCTCTCACCCTCTTGCCCCCAGGTCTGGCAGATGGGAGAGTGGCAAGTCCAAGGCTGTTTATCTGCCTGCTACCCAGGAAAGGAGGGAGGGACGGACAGGGTCACAAGGACTAGCAGGCCATCCTGCCCAACCCAGACCTTCGCCACTGTGGGGGAAAGCCATGGGGCAGAGTTGTCACCTCAATTATCTGTCAGTATATTGGCCAGGAGTGGCCCAGGACTCAGACTAGAGCTCCCAATAATGTGGAAATCATATGCCCCAGGTGTTTAGAAATGCCTCTGCTTCTCTACTGCAATTCATGGCCTGGAGACTCCAGAAAGAGCTCAGGAGAAGCAGAGGGTTGAGGCCCCTTCTCCCTTTCCAGGCACTACCCTGTCCTCTAACACACCCCTAAAGCAGAGCTCCCATGAGGCAGCAGTGGACCAAGCAGCCAAAGAGAGACTTAAACATGTTTTAAAACTGAATACCAGCATTTAAAATTCTGGAAGTTTCCAACAAAAATAGAGATGCCCCAGTTCTCTTGAAAAATCAGCAAGCCTGAGTCAGAGTCCTGCTTCACCAGGGTCAGCGGGACGGCAGCAGCGCCGCCCTCCCTCTGGGAGATGAAGCATGCCCTCACTTTGATTGGACTTTTCTGACTAGCAGATTCTTCTCCCTGATTCCCAGAAAACTGTTGAACTTGTAACTTGTGATGGCAGACACAACACTCAGACAAAACCAATTATCCTTCAACTAGTTGTTGAAGTCACAAAGGATGAAAGAGAATTTTTATTTGGTGGTTGGGGGAAGGCAAGGCTAAAGATTAAATATTCTTCCACCTCCTCCCTCCAAGGTCAGCCACCTTGGACAAGGCTGAGGTCAGAGACCAGGGTAAGCTGGACAGGATGGGTAGGACATGCACTGGTGAGTAGAGTGGGGATTTCCTTCATGATCTCCTGGTGAGACTGATGTCTGAAACCTACAGGAAGGCCCTTGATTGTTTCTGCTAGATGCTCCTATTTTAATTCTAGTGTTCAGTAGATTCAAAAGCCAAAAAGTCTTTTGACTAAAAATATCTGTACAAATAATTATAGGACAAAATTGGTTGCTTGATGAATGAAACTGAATGGTTAAGTCAATGAGCCTGATTTAGGAGTTAGACAGCCCTGGGTTTGAGGCTTGGCCCCGCCATTTTCATGATGACAAGTTGCTTAACCTCTCCAGGTTTAAGCTTTCTTACCTGTAAGATGGAGGTCAATGTGCTTTCCTTTCTGACTTTCTGTGGGGAATCAAAGCAGATCCTGTATGGGAGGGCCCTGGCACACAATGCTTGGCACTCGATAGAGGCTTAAAAGTTCATTTTCTGAGAATGAGATGGGTTCTTTATGGTTTTTCTTCCCCACCTCCCCAAGCGTGACCCTTCTAAACTCTTTCAAGAGAAGGAGAAAGACAACGTCTTGCTTTCCTTACACACATTGTTTTCACTCCAGACCATCAACGGTTGAAGAGCTGGGGGTGAAAGAAGAAGAAAACATGAATCATTGCCGAAAGTGAACCCGGGACCTTTAAAAATCAGTCACTTGTCAGAAATTGACTGATCATATGAAGAAACTGTGTTTTGTTTTTCTGTAAATATTTTTAGGGTGCACTGTGGGAACAACAAATGTCATATGAAAGATCAAAGAGATAAGGAATGTGAGAAAAGATGACAAGGCAAGAACAAGCCAAGCATTCCCTGCTTGGGCCCAAACGAGAGCAAAACATGATCAAGCAGTTTTTCACATCCACAAAGGAGTCAGGCCGTTTTCATTCTGCAAGAGAAAGAACTTGCTGCTGACAGGTGGTGTGGATCGAATCATTCCAGTCTGGAACCCTGTCCTGCTGGGTAAATGCCTTTCTTTGTCTAACCGACAGGGCCACTGACCCGGCAAGGTACGCAGAGCAGTACTAGGTAGGGGGCACTAACTCCCTTTTGGGATAATTTAAGGGCCCCTGCCCAAAGCCGATGTCCCATCCACAGAGCATTGGGGAACTTCTGTTTATGGCCATTAAAGGTTTATTCTTTGGGATTAATAAGCAACTCATTTAAAAGATAAGTACCTTGTAAGGACAAAGAGGCTGTGTGGAGTCACCACTCACTCACGTCTTCTTTAATCAGATTGCGATTTTCCCAGCGATGAGCCATGATCAGTTGCACAGAGCCATCGGGGATTTGGATGTGTCATCAGTGCTCAGCCAGCCGCAGTTTAACACTCACTTTGTACTAATTCAGATTGTTTAGCCCAGTCTGAATGAATGATTCTACCACCTGGAAGGCGTGGCAGAGCTGACATAAGAAATCGTTCTGAAGAGCCCAGAAGTGAGGTAGCAGAGGAGAAAAATGTCCAATCAGGGTGACAAGCTGACACCGTCACACTCCATGTGTCGTCATTGTACCCGTTAGGGTCGAGCCCAACCGCACTTTGGGAGCCTCTCCAGGGCAAGAGCTCAGGGACATTTTCTTGATAATAACCATAACTATTACTTACTTTATTGAGTACGTACTTTGTACCGGGCCCTACACAACACATATATCATCTCTGATCCTCATGTCAACCCCATTTACAAATGAAGAAACCGAAGCTCCAAGGAGTTAAATCACTTTTTGAAAGTAAGGTGGAATCAGGGTTCAAATGCAGGCGCGGCTTCTTCTAAAAGCCAATGTCGCTTTCATGGATAAGAATTGAAGACAGGAGAATGTGGAAGATGGGGGTTGCCTTCTCACGCACTGTCGGCGAGGATTTCAGGGTGAGAACGAGCCACCCAGACTGCACCAATTTTCCTCGCGGGGCCTCTGCAGCGGGCATCCATGGAGGCCACCCAGGCCCCTCTCAGCAGAAGCTGTGCTGCTGCCAGCTCCCGCCCTGGTCATTGCTGGCGGGGGGCCCTCAGCCCAAGCCGCAGCCTCAGTTTTCTCAGGCAAACGGCTATAAGCAGAGTCCCCACTCCCAGAAGAGTAATCAAGGTTAGCAATGGAATCACTCCGCACGATGGCAGGTGCCTACTAAGGAAAAAAGAAAATAATTTTCTACTCATTTCTATTACCTTAGGCTCCCATTTGCCTGGTAATTGTGAACAATCGACTTTTTTCAGCGACTTGGTTATAAAAAGACACTGTGTTCACCCTCAGCCCGGCCTCCCTTCCCCTACTCCTGGCCCTAGCCCACTACACACACAGCCTGAGCCCCTGGGTGAACTGTGATCCCTGAGAACCCCTTAAAATAAACTTATAGTAAAAAGACACTGCCCCTACCCCGAATGCTACATAAAGTTATTTACAGCTTGCATGGGACTCCCTCCAGACCCACCCTGAGCTCGTCCTCATTTATTCCTTTTACGGTGACATCGCCAGCATTGGGGAAGCAAGGCCAGGCTTCCCCTAGCGCCAAGTCGTGTGCTGTAACTGGGTGTTATTTCCTTCACCCAGTTCCCTTTCATTGCACAGGATACTTATTTGTCCCCTTGCAAAGGGAGACACAGTCCTCCTCCAAGCTGAATAGAGCTGCCAGACCCAACCAAGCTTAGTCTTGATTTTTATTTAGAAATAGCAGATAGAACAGCTCAGTGTTCATCTGTTCTTCTTTTCTAGAAAAACCAACCAGTCTACTAAAAAGCCACACAGCTCCAGTGATCTACATCCAGGTGTCTGCTGAGGATAACAAAATGTCCTCCACGTCCACGGACAACATCGTGAAGGTCTTTACCCTTTTACGTCTTCATGCTTTATCTCACCTGGTTTTTCAAATAGAGGTGTTCCTTTGCCTTCTCTGCAGTCTCTGGGGCTTCTGTTCAGCAGGTACTGAAATGGTGCTAACATCCGTGAGTTTGCTTTGAAAAGGGAGGACATGTAGGCGATTGAAGGGCTCCTCATAGAGAACCTGGTATTCTGGGCTGGGGTGCATGAGCCTTACAGGATTTAGCCACTGCTTGCACACTGCCCAGAGGTTCCCTGTGAGAATGTGTGCTGGAGGATGGAGAAGGGAAGCAGGGGAAGGACTGGAGGCATAAGAGAAGCAGCAGCCCCTTGCCACTAGCAGTTATCAGCTCACTTTGCAATTCATGTAGGGGAAATGGGCCCTTTCGGGAATGTTGCCAGCAAGGCTTAGGATCTAAACATCTCTGGCCCTGGCCGAGCAGTAACATCACCATCTTCATTTTTGCCTTACACCTCTCTTTATCACTAAGGTCCTGTCCACTTTTAAACTTGGTTGACCTATCATCTTCATAATGCACTATTTTCATATACAAAAAGAGCTATCTCACTGATTGCTTCATTCATCATCTCGTAGCTTTTCCAACAAATATGACAAATTTTCATGATTCATCTACCTTCTTTCCTGGACTGTCATGGGGACAGAGGGTGGTAGTTCAAAGCGTTTTGAATCAAAGACATGCTGGAACCTTAGAGGGAGGTAAGTAGTACATCTTCGTATCAGCTCACTGATCACTTACATAAGTGATTGCTAGATGTAATGGACTAAATTATATACCCTCGAGATTCACATATTGAAATCCTGACCCAAGTACCTTAGCATGTGACTGTATTGGAGACAGAGCCTTTATAGAAGTAATTAGGGTTAAGTGAAGTTGTATTGATGGGCCCCAATCCAGTATGATTGGTGTCCTTGTAAGAGGAGGAGATCAGGACACATATATGAAGGCATGACCCTGTGAGGACACAGCAAGAAGGCAGTCATCTGCATTCCAGGGACATAGGCCTCCAAAAAAACTAAACCTATCTACACATTGATCTTGAATGTCAATCCTCTACCTCACGCCATAGGTATACAACAGTTAACTCAGAATGGATCACAGAACTAAATGTTAGAAGAACTACAACTACAAAATACTTAGGAGAAAACATAAGAGTAAATCTTCATGACCTTGGGCGATGTGTTCTTAGGTATGACATCAAAAGCACAAGAAACAAAAGGAAAAAATAAATAAGTTGGACCTCATCAAAAGTAAAAACTTGTTCTTGAAAGGACACCGTAAAGACAGTGAACTCAACAATCTGCAGAATGGGAGAAAATGCAGGGTGAACAAAAGTAGGTTTACAGTTGTGAGTACACAGAATACAGTTTACCCCTGTATTATTATTTATTAATTATTGTATTATTTTCCACATAAACAACTGTAAACCCACTTCTGCCTTACCATGTATTTGCAAATTATTTGTCCGTAAAGGGAATTGCATCTAGAAGGTAAAGAACTCTTAATGCTCAGCAATAAAAACACAAAGAGCCCAATTTTTAAAATAGGCAAAGGACTTGAATATAAATTTCTTCAAAGAGGATACTTATGTGGTCAGTAAACACAGGACAAGATACTCATCATTAGTCATTAGGGAAATGCAAACCAAAACTACAATGCGATACCACTTCACACCCATCAGGATGGCTAAAATCAAAAGATAGATGATAAGCATTGGCAAGGATGTGGAGAAGTTGGAACCCTCAGGCATTTCTGGTGGGAATGTAAAGTGATGCAGGAGTTGGAAAACATTTTGTCAGCTTCTCAAATGTTAATCATAGAATTACCATAGGACCCAGCAATTTCACTTCTAGATTATATCCCCCAAAACCAGAACCATGTTCACACAAACACTTGCATGTGAATATTCATAACAGCATTATTCATTCATAATAACCAGAAAGTGGAAACAATCTAAGTATCTATGAATTGATAAATGGATAAACAAAATGCGGTATATCCAATCAATGAAATATTAATCATCCTTAGAAAAGAACTGAAGTGTTACTATATCTTACAACATGGATGAACTTTGAAAGCCTTATGTTAAGTGAAAGCCAGCCACAAAAGACCATGTAGTATATGATGGCATTGATGTGAAATGTGCAGAATCGGCAAATCCACAGAGACAGAAAGCTGTCGAATAGTTGCTGGAGTGGGGGCGGTGGGTGTTAGGTGGGACAAGGTAGTGGCTGCTCATGGATAAAGATTTCATTGTGGAGTAATAAAAATGCTTTGAAATTAGTGATGATGGTTGCATAACACAGTGAATATATTAAAAGCCACTGAACTGTGCATTTTAAAAATGCAAATTTTATGGTATGTGAATTATATCTCAGTAAAGCTGTTATTTCTTTAAAGGTGTGGGGGAGGGAGAGAGAAGTCAAGAATGACATCAGGGTTTTGCGCCTGAGCCAGAAACCGAGAGGAGTAAGGGGCTGGGCAAGTGGAGCTCAGGGTGCATGTGCTGGATGGAGTCGTCCTGAGTCCTGAGTCGGGGAGACACCCGGGCTGGAGATGTGAATCTGACTGTCTTTGGCATTTAGATGGGATCATAAGCCCTGGCACAGATGGGATCTCTAAGGGAAAGAGAGTGGGCAAAGGGGAGAAAAGCCCAGAGCCTGAGCACGGGGACTGGGATGTGCTGGCATTTTCCTGTGTGGGAACCAGCACCGTCCTCCATGGTGAACTTGGCAGTTCATCCCACAGCAGTGATGAGGGCATTTCACATAAAAGTGGATGTGAGCTCAGCCAGTGATACAACCAGGACCCAAACTCAATTCAGCCCTATGGGCAAAAATGTTAAAATGGTAAGATCTGTGGGCTTCATAGTTTTTTACTCACATTGAAAGTCAAAGAATTCCTCCAAAACCACAAAGTTGGAGACTTCATAATTTTAATGAGCATTTTCTCAAAACTAGCTGTCATCAAATAATCATAATTCTGTATGAGAACGTCTTCTATTTTCTCTTCACAGTGCCTCTCCACTTTTTTTCCAATCTAAACTCATAATTACAAATTAGCATCTTGCCTATGATGATTCAGGCATATTGAATCGCTCCCCAAATTGTGTTTAAAATATATTGAAATCCTGTCTTGGAAATATGGTATGTAATTTATTTCAGGATATCTTATTCCTATCAAATAAAATAAAGCAACTAGGAACCAAAGAGCTAAATTTCTAGCATGCTTGATAAGATTGCCTCCATCCTTTGAATTGATTTTTCAGCCCAAATATTTCACTCCTGCAAAACACAGGGACACACCAAGTGTTTCAGGAGTCTGCTGGTGTCTGGCATTCTCTTGAAGGAGAGGAAGGCTATGGACACATTTCCGTTTTCAGTTGCGGTTTGCTGTGAATTTAATGGGTTTAGCAAAGGCACTGCTGTTCCCACACTCTCTGCCTCCACCCCTATCTCTGATCCTTGGTGCCCCCTGGAATTTTGTCAGGTCCATCCAGACTCCCAGAGCAGGTGACAACTTCAGAAACATAACGAAGCAAGCTGTTCAAGACCTCCAATCACTTTCCCTCATTTTCTCCTCAGATCTGGGACCTGGAGACAGATAGCTGTTTGTTCTCCTCTTCCTCCAAAGCCAGCAGCTTTTGGGGTGAACTGGCAGCCTGCCCCTAACTGCCCCATCCCAGAGTCCTCTGTTTGGCCACAGACACTCTTGCACTCCTGCACCTGAGACTCAGGCATGAGGTCCCCTGTTGGCCCTACTCAGTCAACTCTCTAGAGGTGCTGCCAAGCCCAGTGCTGCAGCCCCCCGCCCACCTTCTATCTGATGTGCCACAGAGAGGGCCTCTGTGAGAGATCCGAGCTGAATGCCATGTCCCTAGCTTGCAGTTTGTATTTGGTGAGGCCTTTTAACATGTCCCTGAATTACTCAAGCACCACCTCCCTATATTGTCCCAAAGTCTGGAATCTGCTCCTTGAGCCCTATTCCACCCCTAGAGTGAATCGTCTGAGAAGTCCGGGGCTGCTGATTCAGTCCCATTTGCAGCCCCATAGCTGCAGCAGGGCAGCCTTTCAGAAACAGAACACACCCAAGGTGATGAGACATGTCCTTATGGCACATTCCCTCATGGGCTTCTCCTGCCCGGGGTCTTGGTGTCATGGGGCTGCAATGCCTTCAAGACCCAAGTCTGCTAACTCAAGTTCCTTGGCACACCTTTGCCACATTGCTGTTGTGTATTCAGCAAGGAAGATAGGTGCCTACCTGCCTTAGCTTTTCCCACTTAGGGAGGCCACTCCCTCCATGCACTGAACATCCACTCCAGATACCTGTCTGTCCTGCCTGGGTTGACACTGTCTGGTCTTACTGAGCCTCCCAAGTACCAGAAGTCATCTAGTCCAACCGTGAAGTTTTACAGATGAGCAAACAGGGGCTTAGAGCAGAAGATCAATTGCCCAAGTTCCCGCAAGGAGTGAGGAACAGAGCTGGGAGCAGTTCTCCTGTCTCTGGGTGCCTCATCTCGTGCCTTCTCCCTCCACCACGCTGCTACAAAACTGTCCAAAACTTCAAAGGGGAAGGGGAGCTCAATGCTTAAAAAGAAATCAGACACTAGGAGGTACCTTGGCAAGCCTGCCTTCTCCAGGGCCTACATAGAGGACCTCTCTCAGATGGTCCTGAGGTACCTGCAGGTGGTGAATTCAACTGGTTTTTCTTCCCTGGTCCTAGTGGCATTGGAAGCAGTCATGTCCCTCCTCTGGGCTTGCCCACCTGGCAACCCCGGAAGGGCGACAACCTTTGCTTTAAAAACTGACAGACCTTCTGATCTCGAAAGTAGAAACATGACAGTAGCCCACTCCTGGCTCACACAATGCCCACTCCCATCTCCCCCTCGTGACCCCTGCTGCACTGACACAGTCTTTATGCCCCATCTGCAGCCTCCCTCAGCATGCGGCAAGAAAGCTTTCCAACTGCATATTGCAGTTTGCAGGTTTCAAATCGTATCTACATAATAGTGGCGACTGTATTTCCTGAGCCAAAAAGTATAGCATACTGTCTTGAAAAGTGTTTCTTTTTTTAAATTTGTGAACATATGCATAGATAGGAAGCATCCTCAATACATTTATGGTATTCAGTGATGGACTCGCAAGTCAAGAATTAACCTTATGAAAAAGTGATCAGATTTCACAATATCGGAACTATACTGAGACCTCCAGATGTGTGGTTGCTATGTGCGTCCCTTTCTCATTTGTTCCCTGAGGCCATGGGAAAGGCTCATGGCTCAGAAGACCAAGGCAGAACAACCTCCAAGTTATTGTTGCATCCAGGCCTGGGAGTCCTCAGATGTGAAAGCCACCAGCTGAATGAAACGGGACTTCATTAACTCAGACTGGTTTACATGAAGTCGCTGTGCAAAACAGCCTGCTTAGTTGGTTTTTGTTTAAGCAATGTGGCTGAAATTCCACTGTGGCAGAAACAGCCTCTGTCTCTAGCATCAACACTCAGGTGCAAGATGATGGTTCCCTGTCCCTGCTCAGCCACTCGTGTTCAAGTTCCCAACCTTTCTCAGCCTTTGGGTGGTTTCCTCACCCGTGAAGTGGGAAAACTCAGCTCCTTCATTCCAACACTGGGAAGGGAGACTAGGGAAAGAACGTAGGGTCTGGCTGCAAGGCCTGAGCGTTTCCCTTTTGGACAGGGCTTCCAGGCTCCACGTCCCGAAGCCAGGGATCACCATGGAAGAATTCTAATTGTCCTTATACCGAATCCTGTTCATTTTTTAAAATTAAATTTATTGGTGTAACATTGATTAATAATGATATGAATTTCAGGTGTACAGCTTTATAATATTACATATGTGTACAGGGCGAAGCAAAAGTAGGTATACAGTTGTTCATATGGAAAATAATGTAATAATTAATAAATAAATGTATTTGGCACCTGGGCAAGAGCTAGAGGGGCAGCTTTCTCCCTGACAGGAGTGCTGGCAGAGGTCATTATTCCTTTTATGAGTCATCCCCAACAGAGCCAGCAAGCAGGCGCCATATCTGAGTCACCATCAACCTGGTCCTCACTGCTCACCCTACTCTGGTGATTCCCTGAGACCCCACTCCACCAACTTGCAGGCCCACCCAAGCTGCTTTCAGTGGCTTTTCCACACAAATGACCTGTCTCGGCTCATGTTTCAGATTTTCCTAAAATCTCTCAGACAAGCAACATCTGGCCTCTGCAAGCCCCGTACTTCTAGCTAAGTGGCCCCAGGCCTGGCACCAGTGTCAGCCAGCCATAGTTCAAACCATGGCCTCTCCTAGGCACCCCCAAGCCCAGCACAAGTAGCAGTCATCTGCAGATCACTTAGTGGATTATGTCAGATGGCCCCAGGCAGAACCCAGGTGTGGCTGACCTTGACCTTCAGCTCTGCGGAGGCCCCAGAGCCAGCACACCCACTGGACAGATTCAGACCACATCGAAGCACCACCCAATCAAGTCCACAAGTGACACACACTCAAGGGGTAGATTCAGTGGCCATCAGGGCCCTGCTGAAGTAAGTTCTGCTCTGTGGGGTGGGCCTCTGCATAGCAGCTCTGCCACTGTGGTTGGAGCCAGTCCTCGAAGCCAATTGGCTTGGGGATAGATCCCTCCCATTGATGTGCCAACAGCAATCAAGGCTCAACTATAGTAGGAGGGTGTGCACATCCCACACAACATACGAGGGGCATAACCTGGCATTCCCAGCTCTGGTGATCAGGGAGTTTGTGCCTCTGGGCCCTACAGGACACCTACCACATTAGCCCACTCTACAAAGCATGGGAGATGTAGTAGCCCTACCTAATACACAGAAACAAACACAGGGAGGCTGCCAAAATAAGGAGACAAAGAAATATGCCCCATATGAAAGAACCAAACAAAACTCCAGAAAAAGAACAAAACAAAATGGAGATAAGCAACCTCCTGGATGCAAAGTTCAAAACACTTGTTATAAGGATGCCCAGTGAACTTAGGGGAAGAGGGCATGAACTTAGAGAGAACTTCAACAACATAAAAAAGGACATGGAAACCATAAAAAAAAACAAACCCAGTCAGAAATGAAGGATATATTAACTGAAATGAATAATTTACAGGGGAGCAACAGAAGAGTAGATGAAATCAAGAATCAAAACAGCAATTTGGAATATAAGGAAACAAAAAGCAACAAATCAGAGCAGCAAAAAGAAAAAAGAATGAAAAAGTTTAGGATAGTGTAAGGAGCCTCTGGGACAACTTTGAGTGTACCAGCATTTGTATCATAGGGGTGCCAGAGGAGAAGGGAGAGAGAGCAAGAAATTGAAAACTTATTTGAAAAAAATGACGGAAAACTTTCCTAACCTGGTGAAGGAAACAAACATATAAGCCCAGGAAGTGCAGAGAATCCCAAACAAGATGAACCCAAAGATACCCACACCAAGACACATCACAATTAAAATGCAAAAGTTTAAAGACAAAGAGAGCATCTTAAAAGCAGCAAAAGAAAAGCAGTTAGTTAGCTGCAATGGAGCTCCCATAAGACTGTCAGCTGATTTCTCTACATAAACTTTGAAGGCCAGAACGGATTAGCAAGAGATACTCAAAGTGATGAAAAGAAAAGACCTACAGCCCAGATTACTCTACACAGCAAAACCATCATTTAGAATCTAAGGACCTATAAAGAGCTTCCCAGACAAAACAACAACAACAACAACAACAAAACATGTAACCAAGTTAGTATTACATGAAATGTTCAATGATCTTCTTTAAGAAAAAAAAAGATCAATAATATGCATAATAAAATGTCAATAAATACACATCTATCAACAATTGAATTAAAAAACAAACTAGACAAGCAAGCAGAATAGAAACAGGCTCAAGAGAACATTTTGATGGTTGCCAGATGGAAGGGGGTTTGGAGTTTTGGGTGAAGAAGATGAAGAGATTAAGAAGGACAAAATGGTAGTTACAGAATAGTTATGGGATGACTTGGGTATGAGATTTATCAGGATGATCACTCCACAAGTTATATAATGCCTAATCACTGGGGTGTACACCTGAAACTAATATAATATTTTATGTCAACTATAATTGAAAAATGAAAATGATTTTAAAAATGATCATAATACAAGAATAAACTGTTTTTCATAACAACTGTAAACCTACTTTTGCCCAGTCCTGTATTGTATTGAGCATTAAGCCCACAAAGTCTAGTCTACTTTTGTTACCATGGATTTGACCCCTTTTACCCTCTGGTAACCATGATTCTGTTGCCTATATTCATGGGTTTATTTGTGTGTTTTGTTTGTCTATTTGTTGCTTTCTGTTTTATATCCCACATATGAGTGGAATTATACAGCTCTTGTACTTTTCTGTCTGGTTTATTTCACTTAGTATAATCCTCTCGAGATCCATCCATGTTGTTGCAAATGGTGATATATTTTATATTTTTACAGCTGAGTAATATTTTATTGTATATGTGTACCACATCTCCTTTATCCAATCATCCATTCAAGACACTTATGTTGCTCCCATATCTTGGCTATTGTGACTAATGCTGCAATACATCTTTATAAATAAGTGTTATTAGATTTTTTTTTTGTTGGATATTTAGAAGTGGAACTACTGGGTCATACGATAGCTCTGTTCTTCATTTTTTGAGGTTCCTGCATGCTGTTTTCCTGAGTGGCTGCACCAGGATCCCACCCACACTAAGAACTGCCTGGGCATTAAGTCTGAGGCTTCACATCCCCTGAATCTCTATGAGCCACAAGCCCTAGGGCCCACCGTCAGAAGAACAATAGAGACAGAGAAGGTAGAGCAGCTGGGAGCCCACATTTGTTTCTTAAGTGTCCACTGAAGCCAGGCTCCTCCAGATATTTTACATCCTTTTTCTCATTTACTCACAAAATTTCTATAATGGATCCATTTTACAGATGAGGACATCAGTGTGAAGGAGCTGGGGTGCTTAACATTGAAGGCCGTTACTCTGTGTGCTGGCCTCTTGGGGGTGGCTCAGGGCAGGGCCTGTGTGCAAGCGGAGCCCTTCACACCTGGGTGCTCTGGGGGGACATGCAGCCCACTCCCCACCCCAGGATCTGGCCTGGCCTTGTCCTGTCCCGCTGTGATTAAAAAGCACCATTTTTCTGGCTTGACAATTCAGAATGAGATAACACATTTGCATTTGTTTAGGGAAGATATAAATTCATTTGGAAGAAGGTCTACTCTTTAGTCTCAGGAAATCACCCTCCTCTTGCCCTAAAGAGACGAGTGGCATTTGTTCTCATGGTTATAGGCTACTTCTCCTTGCCTGCGAGGTTCCATGCCACAGACATTATGTATATTTCTCATCTAACCCTCAAAATAACACTTTGAAGCAGATATCATTTTCCCATCATTTGATCGCAAGCCTATCCTCTTAACCATTCCGGAATAAAGCAATAGGTGTCCCCCTGGGTGTCCATGTCACACACTCGGTTCAGGCTTTCATCCTCTCTCTCTCTGTTTTTCATAAGTTCTCCCTCAAGCCTAGCCTGGAGACATCCCACACAGAGCCCTGGTGGGCAGCTGCTGCCGCTCGGCCTTCAGGCATGTGCTCAGCTCTTCGGAAGCATCTGTGAGTACAAGCTCTTTCTCTTTAGCAGGGATGTATTTGTGAGTATGGCTTGGCACCACTGTCCTCACCTTAGTGTTGAACAGACTGTTCTAGGGACATTCTGTCTCTGCAAGTATAGAATGAAGGTTCCTTTTCACTCTACAAATCACCAGGTGTTGTTTGGATACTCTTCTGGGAAGGTGAAAGAAAGAGCTCATAGCTTGTTCTGTGGTTTATAGCGTGGCCATTTGAGAGGCCCCTCTAGTACTATGGGATGGTATCGCATTGCAATTCCTTTATGTGGTGTAGACAGTTAATACAACCCTAATCTACTGTAACTCTAATCCCAGTGTGGGACACAGAGCATTCCACATCTACTTGGCCTTCCGCAGGGGCTCATGAGGACTGTGCTGGCTCCGTTCTGTATGGGTGTCACAGTGTCTGGCTCACAGGAGGGACATAACTGGTGCTCACTGAACAGAAAGGGGAGCAGAGAAGCCTGTGCACCCTGTGATTCAGGTTCCTCTGTCCTGAGCAAGTGGGGCAGAGTGGGGCGGCATCCCCCAAGAGTGCTCATAACATCTAAATGTTCTGAAATCTCTGATATTAGTTCATTCACTCTCTGAATCACTGGCCTAGGTTCTGGCATTAAAAGAGAGTGTCTGGGCCATCTTTCCGTCTTCCTGTCAGCGCCTGGTGAACTGTCTTTATGATTTACAGACCCGGGAGCATCACAACCTGTCACCTCCTCTCGTGTTCACACTCAGATTCACTCCTAGTGTCACTAGGTGATCTTCACATGTGCTCTTCCCTTGTTTCCACTGCAGAGATTAGTGAAAACTAGGGCGTTATTAAGTACTGAAAGAAATAAATTATGTGTCATATGGGTAAAATTTTTTTTCTGATAACTCACATTCTACGCATGCCAACGAAAGTAGATTTCTGCATAGTTTGGGCTCATCCTTTTAAAGAAGAATTTGCCTTTCAGATGATTAGAATCACCCCAACTCCAAGCAAGCCAACCTTCCTACCTTTTTGGCCTCTTATGCATTTGGGCCTGTCCAACATTTTGCCACCCCCACCCTGGAAACACCTGTCCTTTCCTCTTTTCCTACACTCACCTTAGCAATCCTTCCAGGTCCAACTCTAGTTCCACCTCTGCCATGAAACTTGTCTTCCTGCCCTGACAGGTCATACCAGCCTCTACCTCTTTCTGGTCACCACAGTCAGTGGCTGGCATGCAGGGCTGGGCTTCGTTCTCACAGCCCCATTCTGTTTCATGTGCACAAGCCTCGTCTCTAACGACCCAGCAGGTACTTGAGAGCAAGGATCAGAACACCTGTTTCCTCCTTCATTCCTTCCTGATCTGTCAAAACCCTTCTTACTCTTCAAGTCTCAACCAGCAATCAGCTCATCTGAGAATGGTTCCTAAGTCCCCTCCCACATCCAAGCAGAATGAATGGCTCCCTTAGCACTTGCACCCCTGGTTCTGCAGTAACACAGTCCCCTCTCAAGAACAGTGTTTTTGACATGCATATCTTCCGACGCTTGCTGAATTAAATTATGGATTTGAGTATTTGCTCACCTTGCAAATACTCAAATACTGTCACTGTGTGAAATCATAGTAACATGCGCACCATCACAATCCATGGCATCTAAGCTACATGGCACTCTTAATATTTGTAGAGGAGAAAAATGTAGCCCAGGTTCTTCGGGAAGCCTGAGTTTATGAATACCACTCTCCCACATGTTGTCCATTGGGTTGTATAAACAAAGGCTCGGGACCACCAACTTCCAATGCCTCCGAAAGTTCTTGAAAACTGCACAATGAGAATTAACAAATGTTAGGGTAATTGTTCACAACATTACATATCAACCGCCACATATACATATACTTTTATATTATAAAAGTTTATAAGAATAACATAATTTTTGTCAATAGAGATTAAAAAATAAATATTCTTCTACTTATTTAAAAACGTACTAGCAAAATTATATTAATTTGGGACATGGTTATATTTTAACATGTTTAATTGGGTGGGATCTTTAAAGGATGAACAACTTGGGGCAGTGAGGTTCTTTGTTTTGCATTGAATCCATTGGGGTGACACTGGTTAATGAAATTACACAGGTTTTGGGTGCACAGTTCCACAGCTCATGGTCTGCACACTGTGGCAGTGAGGTTCCTAAGGAGCCCTGCAGTGGCAGGAAGCTCCCTCTGCAAAACGCAAGTGACACGTACTTGATAAGCGTAAATAACACCTTCAGACTTTTCTTAACCCTTACATCATTTTTAACAATATTTTCATGCTCACTTCAGTCTTTTCACTTTTGTTACTAGAAGTACCAGGGGGCGTTCTCGAAGGAATTTTTTCATTTAAAGAAACAAAGGGGTGATCTGTTCAATCATAGAACGGGAACGCAGGCCCAGAGGGAGGGCGCCTCCCTTGGGTGGCCCCCGGACTCCCCTCTCACTCTTTCATGACAGTGGGTACTGACTTCAATCCTACACCTCAGCTGTAGTGCAAATCACTGCATGGTGTGAAATCCGGATATTTGCAAACAATTGAGGCCACTAAAGTAAAACCCAGTAATACAAAGTGTCTATTGCAATATTAAAGAGAGCAGATGAAGGCACCAGAGCTGCAGACATCTCTGGGACCCTGGTGTCACAGGAGGACAGGGGAAGGGAAGCAAAGCATGCACACTGAAAATCTAAGCTCAGCCATTTGAAATCGACAGCAGTGAGAGAATGCCTTCCGCTTGGCGGTTTGGAGACCCAGGAGTTTCTCCAGTGTCAGTGGAGCAGCCTCTTTGACAAAGTGGCAGGTCAGAGGGAACATCAGGTAGCCTAAGAAAGGCTGCTGTCTCATGTGTTTCTCCTTCCCCATTGTCATGGCCTTTGAGGTACAGGCTACCCCCAGAGGAAGCCCTTCCTGGGGCAGCTGAACCAGTCACCCTTTAAAGATGATTCTCACTCAAAGGTGGTGCAAGGGACAAGGCTGAAAGAAAGTAACTGTAAGACTGGAACTAGTTGAACTAAGGAAAATCTTAAGGCTGAGGGTTTAGATGATACATCCTCCAAAAAAAAAAAAAAAGAAAAGAAAAGAAATAGATCACCTTTCTCAATTAGCTTTGCATGATTGTAAATAAATTTTGCTACTCAAAATTCAATCCACACCTATTTTATCCTAGCCTAGATAGTAAGCAGATTTTTATCCAAAGATTTATAAATCTTTTGTGGGTTAAATGGGCTGAATTGTGTTCACCCAGAATTTATATATTGAAGTCCTAACCCTCAGTACCTCAGAATGTGACTGTGTTGGGAGACAGAGCCTTTGAAGAGGTAATTGAGTTACAATGAGACTGTTAGGGTTGGGATCTCGTATGATTGGTTTCCTTATTAGAAAAGGAAATTTGGTCACATACAGAGACACAAGGGGTACACGCGCACAGGAAATAACAGAAAATTCAGTGAGAACACAATGAAGAGAGACACCTCAGAAGAAACCAAACTCTTCCAGTACCATCCTCCAGAAATGTGAGTAAATTAATTTAAGTTTCACTCCCTACCCTCAGTTTATGGTATATTCTTTATGGCGACCCTAACAGACTAATCCACTCAGAAAAACCAACATGCATTGAAAGTACAAATAATTTTGGAGTAAACTTTTAGCTTTCATATCTATGACACAAGACCTCTAAGTGCAAGTTTTCTTTAATTTGATAGCCAGTATCTCCAAGTCACTTTTTTTTTTTTTGACTTCCTGATACAAGTGGTGAAAGCATGGAACTTTGCAACAGGAAGGCTGCTAATCTGAATTTATGGGGTTTCATGGCAATACTGGAATCACTTGCCTGACCTTTGACTCCAGTGGGGGAAGGTAAGCACCTTCACAATACCTTCCACCATTGGGCAGGTGATCCCTAACCTGCCATCTGACAGGGTACCCTGTTTCCTAGGTTGGTGACCAGAGGCAGAGACGGCTGTCTGAAAATATGGGGCCCCAACAGCAGGTCTCGTCTGCACACCTGAGGCTTGGCAAGTCACCTCCTACAAAGGGTTCCCATAAAGTAGCGATGCACAGTTAAACGTGTTGTCGAGTAGAAGAAGTCAAAGGACATGGACTATAGGATACCTGTAAACAACACTTTTTCTCTGACATTTCATTACCAACGACATGGAACTGCTGCTTCCGGGGAACGTACCTGGCATAAATGAATGTGCTCCTGGCTATGCCTCTAGCATTTGTTCCTTCAATGCCTGATTTCTACCTGATTTCTCAAGAGAGCTACACTTTTCTAAATCTTTTAAACATCACAGAAATCAAAATCTAGGTGGACAAACTAGTCTCTATTGTGTGTTATTGTGATTTTTTTCAAGGCTACTTATTCTACTTATTTCTTTTGTTCATTTGCTATGTCTGTTCTTAGTGATGAAATGCGCACAGCTCTGGCTGGTAGAACTTTCTGTGAGGAAGGTAAGAGGCAAACTTTCTTCCACTATCAGGGTGTAAATGTAGCGGAAGTGAAAAAGGCAAAATTTACTCAAAGGATTGAGTGCGTGGTTCTCAGATCTGCCTTTGACTTGCCTGTAGCCACGTGTTCATTCGCTCACTTAGCGAGTGCTGAGTGCTGCGTAGGGCCCGTCGGCAGAAGGGGAGCCCCTTCCCGCAGGGGGGCAGGGGCAGCACCAGCCCTTTGGGGCAATGAGGGTGGCAGAAAATCAGCGGGGCTTTGATGGTTTCAAAGACAACTGCCTGTGGTCTGAAAACTAGGAAGTCCTAAGTATTTCCCAGTCATCAGTTGGAGTAAATCAATACGCGTAAGCTGATTCAGGACCAACTGAGAAACATTTAATAAAATGTTGACAATTTTGTCTTTCTAGATGAAAAGCCAAGTACAGTCTATTAGATTGTACTAGTCTATTAGATTGTACTAGTCTAATACTAGTGTATTAGATTGTACAGTCTAGATTGTACCTACTTGAGGTGAACCAAAATAAGTGAGTTATATTCAGCTTAAATATAAGAGCAATACTTAGTGGGGCACATTTTTTGATACAAAGTTTGTCCAGGTGAAGGACACCAAGGCAGTGAAGGGCATTGTCCAGAAGGAGACGTGTCAAGGAACTCCCGAGGACCCAGGTAGTTCCCAGATGGCGATTTAGGCAGCAAGCCTCCTCCCGAATATTGGAAGCCATTCTCTGCCTATCTTGATGACTGTTTAGAAATAGGGAGCACTGTGTCTCTCCCTCAAATGCTTTAGGAAAGTCTAAATCACAGGCTAGAGTAATTAAATACAGAAACCATAAGTCAAAGAATAAAAATCCAACAAGTTCCCTTCTGAGCACTGAAAGGGTAAAAACAATTCCTGATCAGCTTGTTTGTGTGTTTTTGCCTCCATGGTTCAAGCATGCTCCTAAAAGTGACTCTGAGGAAGTCAGCTGCTCATGCAGTGGTGTCTGAGGACCTTGGGGATCCCAGGGTGTCCTGTGTCTGTTTCCTGATCCTTTAACCACCAGTAAAACAAAACAAAACAAAAAGAACCCTAATTTATCAAATCACATTTTATTTTGTTCTTCCAAAACAGAAGAGACTGTTTTCTTGCCCTCTCTTTTGATCACCTGGACACGGCAACATTAGGAGAAAGTATTGATTCCATGCAGAAGTTAAGTGGATGGTAAGCTCAAGTATAGAAGTGTAACCATGTGTTATTGTTCTAGGTATGTCGTAGCTGTTGGATGGGACAGAAGAAGAAATGAGTATTTCGTAAGTGAAATATACAAAACGATGATATTTCAAAGTCTTGCTTCAGATTTATATCATTCCCCTCCTCCTCCTCCACATTCTCTCTCTCACTCGCTCGCGCTCTCTCATGCATGCGATTCTTTTCCCTTTAGAAATGCTATTTTGGATCGCCTTTCCTGTGCCTCTGCTGTCTGGTACAAGCCAAGCCATGATATAAACAAAAGAGTGTCCTTCCTCCCTTCCTTTTTTCATACCATCTTTTCTTCCTCCTTCCCTTTAAAAAACCTTTTTACCTTGTTCGTTTCAGTTTCTTCCTTCTATCTCTCTTCTATAGGGAGAAGTCTGATGACTCTGCCCCCAGTTCTGGGATGGGGGATCTCCCACCAGCGAGCAGTTCTCCAACACCAGCTGGGTGTCCTACAGTTCAACTCGATTCTGACACTGCCCACCTGGAGATAACATCAGATCACACAGGTTAAGGGTTCAGGCCCACAAAACTACCACCCCCCCACTTCAGATGCCAGTCAAAAGCCCAGGTTGTCACCTGTGCTCCTGAGGGGCAGACTGTACAGAGATAGGAGATGCCCACGACCCCTCCTTGGGTTCAATGAATTTGCAGGATCAGCTCACAGAATTCAGAGGAACATTTTATCTCCTAGATCACTATTTTAATTAAAAGGCTATAGTTCAGGGACAGCAAGATGGAAGGGATTCACAGGGCGAGCTTTGTGGGAAGGGGTGTGGAGCTGCCATGCTCTCATCAATTAGGAAATTCCAAGGGTTTTAGGACCTCTGAGCCAGAAATGGGGACAAAGGCAAATATACATTGTTCATTATGACATTACAACATAACAAAATGCTAGCTAAAAAAGCTACCAGGGCAGAAAGGGCGTTCCCTAGGAACCCAAAGGAGACTGTGCCTTGACTCCTGTAGCCCTCCGTGACTTGCCTGATTTTATTCCCCTTTGCACGGGCTGACTGTTTTCCGTCCTCCTGGGATGCAGGGGTTCCCGCCCTATCTCACATAAAGCCCCCACTGAAGGGTGCCCAGTTTGTCGTTGTTCAGCCCTTTAGTTTTTTCCTTCTCCTCCTTACCTTGTCTTTATGCCCTAGTCCCTCCTGAAATGGAAAGAGAAGATAAAATGATATCCATCAGCATCTCTACAGAACAAAAATTCTTTTTTTAGTGGCTTAGAGTTCGGGGTGGGGATGAAGAGACAGGGGGACTTGAAAATGCTGACTACAGTCAAGTTTAAATCTTCTGGTGGTGTTCTATGTCCCCTGCTTCCTCTGCAGAATTGTCATGAATTTCTGAAAGTCTTTAAAGCATTGAAAGTTCTTTGTTTATTTGACGCACAGTCTGAGCCCTGCATCATAGATGATTAGAGATGACTACCTGAGATGCCTTGGCATTGAATTTGTCCTTTGGTATCCCTGATTCTGGAACTAATGGCTTTTGTTTTGCACATGCAACAGCTATGAGTCTTATTATGAAGGCAAAGCTGTTGGACTGTCCACAGAGAGCTTGTCAGTTGACATATGATTTGCTGCAATGCAATCACCCAGACGTCAGGAGTGGATTGCTTTTTATTCCCACTGGCACCAGGAGAATTTGCTTTGACATTTTGCAAATCTGCATCACGGATGGGGTGAGGGGCAAATCCTACAACATGCCAATGCCTTCTCTCTGAAGTTTCAAGTGCACTGGCAGTTCATTTCACTGCTTGTACGTCTCCTGTTTGGCTTTGGAACAGGATGCACCAGGTGGCTTTCATCACTGCTGGAAGCCGCAGCCACACTGGCAGGATGACCTGGTGAGCCCTGGTCCATGGTCTGGCTCTCAACCCAAACAGTGGCATATGACGAGGGCCTCCTTCACTCAAGGGCATACCCTGACTCTCCTTGTCGTGCCTGAGGTGGCCGCTAGCATCTGAAAAGCCTCTGCTGTGGTGGATTCACAATTGGAACCCAGGTAGAGCCGGGAGCACTAAGCCATAGGCAGCCACTTTCGATCCAGGGAGAGTGACGGTCCTGGGTTTGGGTTGGGGGTGAGACCACAGGAGCAAATCCATGCAGCTGTCCATAAATCCTGCCAGGTGTCTTGTGACATAGGAAGGTCAATCCAGGACGTGGTCCGTGTGACTTTCCTCAAAGAGAAATCCACTTTCTGCCTGTGCCTGTCATGCAACACTGTGCCTATTCACCGTGCCACCTTTGGGTGGCCAGGGAGCCTAGCAGATGTTATCCCTGCTGCCTCACAATCAGGGGACTTCTTGTGATTCTCATCAGCACTCAGAATGGTCCCAATTTCCTACAGCTTCCCAAGATTGAATGGCCTCCCTCAAAATTATCTGGATGCCAAGACAATGAGACAGGTGTTAAGAAAGGTCACTGTGTCATCTGCCTCTGTCCCACCCTACCTAATGCTCCCCATAAATATTCCAAAAATACAAGTCGCTAGAATACAAATTCTGTGGCATTCCCAGGACCCAGACCCGTGCCTGGGTTGTCGTAGCTGCGCATAAATATGTGTTCATTTCAATGAGCATTTGTCCAGCGCTTCTTGTGGGCCAAGTGTGTTGCTCTCTGAAGATGCAATGATGAGCAGAGTGGTCCCTGCCTTCATGGCACTTGCAGATTAGTGAAGGTTGAATGAAATGCAGAAAATACCCCAGGGAAGCATGGCCATTACAAGGGCAGAAGTCATTCAAGAATCAGTAAAATGTTAGTTCATCCAAATATTTATTCATTCAGTTATCAATTTGTTCGACACATATTTATCAAACACTTTCATAGCATCATGCAAAGTGGTTGGATACACAAGACACAAACAGAGAAAAAATGTGGTTTCTGGCCTGCATTCTCACAGACTGTAAGAAGATAAACTAAGGAAGTAATAACCACACAATGTGAGAGATGACATGATAATGTATAAGCTGCGGAGAAGCACAGGGGTGGGAACTACTAACTTTGCTGTAATATATTAAAGAGTATTGATATGACTAGGATTTTCCTGGAGGCCAAGGCAGGGAAAGGCATGTAGATGAGGTGAAGGGCATGCGCCATGTCTGGAAGCAGGAGAAGCAAGTAGGTTGGAGGGTCTAGGCAAGTTTGAGGGGCTAGAGGATCAGGTACAAGAGGAAATTAGGACAGAAAGTTCAGTTAGAGCTCGAAAGTCACGCTAAGGTGTGTCCATCTCACTGCGTAGGCAGTGGGGGCCACAGGAGGAAGAACGCAGACATCAGTGCTCACGGATTGTGAAGGAGACAGGATTGGTGTCAGAGGTTGTGGAAAGGAGTCACTGACCTTCTCTTTTCCAACAATAGTCCAAGGCCACCTTCATAGCTTCTTTCAAGCAGAAGGACATATTAAGTCTTCAAGGGTGCCCCATGGGGAGTATATGAGTTCAAGGGAGAAAGGACACATTTCCAGTGCAAGGAAAGCCAATGCTCTTCACATAGAAACTACCCAGTGAGAAAGTTGAAAAGACAATGTCCAGGGACACTTTGAATTCTACAGCGCCAATCTCAAAACAACCATTTTGGTTTCTTATCTTTCTTAAAGGTCCTTATCCAAAAACCTTCCTTTGCAGGAAAGTAGATGTTCCTAATGCCATGTGTAAGCCACAGTGGGGCAGATGCGCAGCCTAGGAAAGGAGTCAGGGGACACCACTCTCTGGAATTTAGACCTGAGCTGCCAGGGAGCCAAACCCACTGGACCAGCGCTTGGGTTCCCTTGTCCCAGTTCCATCAGCATTTCAGACCCAATGAGGGCTCTTTGTAAATGATCGGTTTCCCCACCATATGGGAGGTAAGGAAGCCACTAGGAGTAGCACTCCCCTGGGGAGGGAAAAGAAACTGATCCAAGGAGATGCAGCACCTTCTAGGTGACCTGCACATGAACTAGGGTCCTACATGGAGAGACGCCCTGGTCCTCGGGGCACCGGTTGCAGGCGAGTCCTTGGTGTGAGCAGTCACAGAAGGAGGAACCCTTCTGCCTCTTCTGTCATAGCGGTGACGTGAATGGAAGTTTGCTGTGGGTGTTTGGGGATTTGATTTCTTACTCTGTTCTTCTCTGTCTCTTCTTTCTCAGAACCAAGGGCAGGAGGAGGAAATCCTCTGTGTGCCTCAACGCCCACCTTTTGTTCTTGCGGCTTCTAGCCATGATGGGGAGATTATCATTTGGAATGTCATCTCAGGTCACATGCACTGCAAGCTGAATACACTGAGCCCCCCAATGGAGCAGAAGATAAGTGAAGGTGGGCTAGGGGCAGGCTCCATGGCCGCTCCACACAGGCCCCAACAGGCTTGAACTCCTGGCCAATTGACCGAAGGATCCTCAGTTCTGAAATGATTGGTTTCAGGTTTAACTTGAGGGATGAAGATTCCCAAAGCTGGGAGGGAGTTTTAAGAATTTCACTTGCTTGCCCACATCTGTGGGCACCTGCCCATCAAAGCCCATCTCATGGGCCAGCTTGCTACCTCCAGGAGCCTTCTTCTCAGCCACTGCCCACTTGAAAAACTCCCTCCCCTGCTGAGGCTCTTGGGCTTTGTCGGTACACAGCTCTCACAGCACTGACTTTCCTCCTTTGTCTTCAATACCACTGTCTATGTGGTCCTTCCGCACAGCTAGCAAGCCTCCCCACCCCCCAGCCCAGATAAGACATCTTTTCCTGATGTGTCACTCATCTGTGTGGCTCACAAGTCTTTATGCCACCTCATCATTAGTGCCTTTTGGTGGCTCCCAGCTCCCAGGGTCCTCACATTGCCCAAATCCGCTATACTCCTGACCTGGGTCTGTCTTACTATTCAGTATTTGTATATTACATTGCAAAAATTTCCCCATCTTCCCACTCTGACTTTCTGCCCAAGTTTTCTGCCCTGGTCCCATTTCTTCAAGGTCCCTTCTCTCCGCTAATGTGATCATGGATCCATGCATTCACTATTCACTCAAAAAATAGTGGTGAGCCCCTGCTATTGTCCAGGCCCAGTGCCAGGGGCTGCCTGGTAAGCACATCCTTCTCCAAGACCTGAACCTTCTAAAAAATACACATGGGAGACACATGGAGGATTCATTTATCTGTCAGTCTCATTGCTGGCTGTGCTGGATTGGAAAGCCAGCTGGAACCGTGCGCAGCCCAAAGGGCTGCCTACCACTTCCCTCCCTGCCTCCAGACTCCAAGGTCATTCATTCTTCCCAAGTGGCAGTCTGCAGACACCCACCTGCCATCAGCCAGGGACCCACTGCCTCACACCCATGGAACCTGATGGGGAAACACAATGCATTGGGCATTTTTGCATAAAATTGGAGAATTCTTACATCTCCTGAAGCCCAACCGGCAAGCCCTTAGAGAGCCATGACCCCCAGATTACAAATCTACTGCTTCGGGCATGTGATAACTTACCAGCCAAGGAAAAGCTCTCATGACTCATTGTGTCAGAAACTATCTTCAAGCCCCTCCTGTGGGTACATCCCCATGGGAGATGGGGGGAGGAGACGAGAGAGATGTGAAGCCTGGTGCTGCCTTCAAGAGGCTGACAGTCTAGGTTCCGAGATGACATATGCTTGCCCAACACTTGTAAGAAAATGATACAGCAATGTAACTAGGCTCCTGGTGCTTGAGAGATCCTGGTTAGAACTTGAAACCAGTGGACACACAGGATTAAATAGAAATTTTTACCTTTATACTTAGTGTCTCGTCTATTCCTATCCCCCTTCACTATATACAAAAAAAGATTTCTCTTTGAAGCTCTTTCTGAGATCTTTGGAGAAAAGGGGTGGCATTTCCTTCTAAAGGTTTCTTTTTTTTTTCCCCAGCAACAGCTATATTTGAAAGAGCCACATTTGCATCAGAGAACCCCAGGATGGAATACTAAAAATAAACACCCTGTCCTAAATTACACCCCTTCCTAGGTACCCATACACACATACTCTCTCAACCCATCAGTGTACTATAACTGTAAACTGAGCTTTGGGGGTAAGAGCCATAGCTCAGACACTGGAAGTAAACCTTTGGCAAAAAAAAAAAAGGGGGGTGGGGAGAAAAAGAAAAATATAAACCCAGAGACTCCAATTCCTCTTTCCTTCCAAAGAGAAGGGGCATGAAGATGGAAGTGGAGGCGACAAGACAGAGGACCACCATACTGCCCAATTCCTTGGGCCCCACTTCTACCGAAGAGTTGTGAATGATGGCTCTTCAAGTTGTGCAGTAGCTATGTTACTAGTGACTAGTACTGTGTCACTAGCTAGTTGTGCAGTAGCTATGTTGTGTAGTAGTGGTAACACAGCCGCCCAGTTGTTAAGCTGAAGCCCTGAGAGGGGTTCCCATAAGTAGCTATGAACAGAAAAGGAAACTATACTTCTGTCATCCTCCAATTGCCCTGACTTTTGAGGGTTCATGGAACATTGCAGTGGGGTCTGGCAGAAGCACTGGCATTAAGAGACAAGGTTACATTTTTATCCGTGCCATGAGGGGGATGACAGACGGTGAGCTGGCTGCCTAAGCTGGACCCCGTTTGGCCTCCTCAGCCAGGAAGCTCCGCAGACATAGAGGAGCAGCCTGGGCAGCAGAGGTGCACCAGCCAGCCTCAGGCAGGTTGCAGTGAGATCTGGCTAACATTCGATGGCTAAAACTGAGTTCAGAATCTTTAAGTTAGGCCAGGCAGTACTGCTCTGGGGCTCTCAGTGTATGTCCCACTGGACAGGGTTAAGCAGTAGAGAAACTAGGTAAGCAGCGAGGCAGGCCAGTATGAAAATTCATCCATGCAAGTGTGCACACGTACACACACAGCCCGCACAGCGGTGTGCACCCCTAGAATCTGGAGAAGCCACTGATAGGTCTACCTTGGTACCCAGCACAGGGAGCAAGGGCTGGTGCTGAAAGAGAGGAGCTATATGTGTCTGCAGTTTGAAACGTATGCACAATCCTTGGTTCTTGGATCTCAAAGCTCTTTTCTATGTATGGCTTGAGGGTGATCATCCAAGTTGGAACCTGTCTCCTTCTCTCTCATAGGAAGCTCTCTGGGCTCTCAAAGCAAGCCTTCTTTTCACTTTCCCCATTGGTGTCCCAGCAGGCATTCCTACTCGGCCTAGAGCCTGACTTTGTGAAACCTGTAGATCAGGATAGCTCTGACCCTGCAGCCCAGATGTAGTGGGCATCCTCCTCTCTCTCAGGCTGAGGCCCAGAGGCTGCAGGAGATAAGGCTGAGAGTCACATGCACACACACATCCTGAGGATGGCAGACTGACACACACAGACATGATGACAACCAGAAGCTGGAACTCCGCACACCAAGTGCAGGACTTTAGGGGAGTAGAAAAGGAAGGTGCTGGGGCACAGAGCCAAGGGTACAAAGTTGCTCCGAATGGGAGTGGAGTGCCAACCACCCTGCCTTTCCCCAAACACCTGCCTCCAGAGCCATGGCAAGAGTCAAGTCCATTAAGTGCTGCGTGCAATACTAGTGCTTGGAGTCTGCTGTCCTCATCAATGAAGCAGTGTGGATGGGCTAGCAGTCACCTGGTAGGAGGCCTCGACTCCTGGCAGGCTAGCTGGGTCGGCCCTTGCTTATTGTGTTCCATAAGGGCCCTCCTTCTGGTGGGTTCTCCAAGGCCTCCCCAAGCATCTTCTCAATGTTTCTTATTAAGGTCACTTTCTGATGGGCTTTGAGAGGATATTCAATTCTCTTAGCAGGGAGGGTGGGGGGATGGCCCTTTACCAGAAGTTCACGGTGATGGTAACTCCCCCCCCCATTTAGTAATGACTCTATATGATGCCCCCAGAGCATGGAGATATAAAGCACATCACCAAAACCAACTACTGTTTCATAACCAACCACGCTCTGGAAATCGGGGAACCTCTCATAGTCAGGATTGTCAAAGTCCACGTGGCTTTGCTTGTCACACAGATGATGAACAGGATATGCGTAGAGACACTCAAACCGGCATGGAGGGAATAAAATGCATCGCTCGCAGCCCTTTATCTGAGCAAAGAAGTTCTGTTGCTCATCGCACTGAGCAGATGTCACGTCTTCTTCCACACCGACGAGCAGCAGATTGGAGGTCAGCTGCCCCCAGCCACTCTTTTCCTGTTGCTTATTAACCCGGTTCCAGTTAACACCCAAGAAGTCCATGACAATCTTCCTATCCACAGAGTCATTGAGTGTTTGCTGCAGATACAACCTCTCGTCCCCTCCTTGCTGCTGTATAATCTGCAGTTTCTCAACAAACTCATGGAATTTCATTTCCTCTGTGTTAGACCTTGGCTTACAATTCTGGAGATTAGCCATCTTCTTTCTCATCACAGTACAAGAACTTGTAGGTGCTGGCACTGCACACAGAGAAGTCTCCATCGCTAATATTTTCTTGCAGGTGTTCAAGGTCCTGTTCCAAGGCAGGATGCACAGGGTTTGTGTGGGTCAGCACCTCAGTCTCCATAAGCGCCTCTGCCTGGGGTCGCTCTGGGGCCAGGCTGGGGTGGGAGAAGCTGTAACTGCGCAGTTGGCACTCATTCCAGGCAGGGCGGGGGGCTTCAGCCTCTTTCCAGGGTTCTCCAGAGCCCAAGGCCAGGCCTCCACTGCTGTAGCTGCCATCCCCACTGCTAGGGAGGGCCCAGCCTATTTTATTGCCATTAAAATAAAAATAAAGTCACCAGCCAAGAATGCAGTGTCGACCTTTAAGCCAGCAGCTCTCATTTAAAACCCTGTTTGCAGCAGCATTTTCTACTTAAAGTCATATGATGGCTGGTTTTGAGAAACTGCTTCTCTGCTCCAAAAATGCTCAGCCAGCCATAGCTACCAAGAATTCAGGTCTGCATTGCAAAAATTGCAAAAATGGGATGAAAATCTGTGAAAGTTCCTCATTCTTCCAGGAAGGACAGCACTGGCTCTTCTTGAAGGTCAGAGCAGAACACAGCGGTCTTTCCATGGGGCGGGTGAAGAAGTCGCCATCGTATTTGCAAAACCATCTGGACAATTCTGAAGTCGTTCTCTATAGAGAGGAGAGCTGAGGGAGAATGGCAGTTGTGCAAGCAGAGCCGGATGGGCTAGAAACAGGCTCTTCCTGCCAACTTTTCAGCCTTTTAGCATCACTGTTCATTACAGTTGGGGTTGTCAACTTCTTCCCCCACATTAAGGAGAAAGAGTTCAAGAGTGAGAGAGAGCAAGAGATTCTGACCAGGTTAAAATCCAGGAAGTCAGTGAGCTCGCTGGGAGACTAAGCCTTTTTCTTTTCTTCTTTTTTTAATGTAAAATACACATAACATAAAAGTTACTATCTTAATTATTTTTAAGTGTACAGGTCAGTGGTATTAAATGCATTCACATCGTTGTGCAGCCATCACCACCACCTATGCCCATAACTCTTTCATCTTGTACAACTGAAACTCTATACCTACTAAACTATATTTTCCCATTTACCCCTTTCCCCAGCTCCTGGCAACCACTATTACACTTTCTTTCTGCCTCTGTGAGTTTGACTTTAAATACCTCACATATGTAGAATCACACAGTACTTGCCTTTTTGCCACTGGCTTATTTCACTTCTCATGACATCCTCAACTTTCATCCATGTTGTAACATATATCAGAATTTCCTTCCTTTTAAGGCTGAATTATGTTCCACTGTATGTATAAATCACCATTTGGCTATCCATTCATCAGCTGGTGGACACTGGGTTACTTCCAAATTTTAGCTACTGTGAATGATGCTGCTATGGCATGGGTGTGCAAACATCCCCCTGGGGCCCAGCTTTAAGTCTTTGTTTGGGTATACATTCAGACGTGAAATTGCCGAATCATATGTTAATTCTATTTTTCAATTTTCGAGGAAATTCCATACTGTTTTCCACAGTAGTTGTATCATTTTACATTCCCACCAGTAGTGAGCTGGGTTCTAATTTCTCTATATCTCTGCCAATATTTGTTATGCTCTGTTTGTTAGTTTGTTTTATAATAACCATTCTAATGGTTTGAAGTGGTATCTGATTGTGGTTTGATTTGCATTTCCTTAATGATTAGTGATGCTGAGCATCTTTTCTTGTTCTTAATGGACATTTGTACATCTTCTTGGAGAAATGCCTATTCAAGTCCTTTTTTTAAATTTAAAAAAAAAATTGTTTATTTATGACAGAGAGAGGGGTAGGGGAGAGAGAGAGAGAGAGAGAAATGTTGATGTGAGACAGAAACATCAATTGGTTGCCTCCCATTCGCGCCCTGACTGGGGATCAAACCCGCAAACCTAGGTATGTGCTCTGACCAGGAATCAAACCCCCTACATTTTGGTGTACAGTACAACACTCCAGCCAACTGAGCCACACCAGCCAGGGCATATTCAAGTCATTTGCCCATTTCTGAATAGGGTTGTTTGTTTTTTTGTGTTGAGTTTTAGAAGTTTTCTATATATTTTGGATGTTAATCCCTTATCGGATATGTGATTTGTAATTATTTGCTCTTATTCTGTAGGTTGACTTTTTACTCTGTGAAGAGTGTCTTTTGATGCACAAATTTTAAAAATTTTTATAAAGTCCAATTTGTTTATTTATTTTTTTGTTATCTGTGTCTTTGGTGTCATAGACAAGAAATCATTGCCAAATCCAATGTTATAAAGTTTTGTCTCATGTTTCTTCTAAGAATAGTACTGTTTTAGGTTTTATATTTAGGTTCCTGATCTGCTTTAAGTTAATTTTTGTATATGGTGTCAGTTAAGGGTCCAACTTTATTCTTTTCCATGTGGATGTCCAGTTTTCCCAGCACCATTCGTTGAAGAGATGGTCTTTTCCCTACCAAAAGGTCTTAGCACCCGTGTCAAAAACCACTTGACCATGTATGTGAGAGTTTATTTTGGGGCACTCTATTCCATTCCATTGGTCTATATGTCTGTCTTTATGCCAACACAACACTGTCTTGATTACTGTAGCATTGTAGCAAGTTTTGAAATCAGGAAGTGTGAGTCCTCTAGTTTTGTTCTTCATTTTCAAATTGTGTTGACTATCCAGGGACTCTTGAGATTCCATATGAATTTTAGGACTGATTTTTTTTATTTCTGCAAAAAAAATAAAATGTCATTAAGTTTTGACAGAGATTGCATTGAATCTGTAACTCACATTGAGTAGTATTAACATTCTTAAAATATTAAGTGTCCCAATCTGTGAACACAAGATGTGTTTCCATTTATTTTTATCTTTCAGGAATGTTTTGTAGTTTTTGTTTTGTGTCCTTCACCTCTTTGGTTAAGGTATTTTATTCTTAGTGAAGGGAATTTATCTTTGCTGTGTGTCCCTCTCCCTCTTTCTGTTCCCCCACTCTGTTCCATACATCAATGATCCCGGAGCGTAATAACCCAGAAGTAAGAAAACAGCCCAAATAACTAGTGGTTCATCCCAGGTATCAGGGAGGACACTGGGACTGAGGACCAGGGCAGAAGCCACACTGCCAAGTGGGTGACCTTCCTTCCTGTCTCTGAGGATCCTCAGTCCCCCAAAGACAACCACAAAGCCCAATATCAAGAGCATGGGCTTTGGATGCAAACACACCTAGGTTGAATTTCAGCCCCTCCATCTATTAGCTGTGGGACTTTGCAGCATAGTTATTTCTAAACCACAGTCTCAGGGTCGCAGTCTCTGTGAAATCTGGAGCATAATGTCTACCTGGGATTGTTGTGATGATTAAATATGGTAATATTAGAAAGTGTTTAGTTCAGTGCTTGGCACACAGAAAGTGTGCCTTAGAAAATCATCTTGGCTGTGATCATTGCCCCCTTGAGGGCAGGGCCTGAGTCGGCTGTGCCCTCTGCGGTTCCCCCAGGGCACAACACTATGTCAAGCACAGAGTCAGGCCAAAATAAGTAGTGTTGAACAATTAACAACCTGAGTCATGAACGTCCCCATGGTGGTAAGACCTGGGAGCAGCACCTCTTGTGTTTTAACTCCAGCACCAACCCCATCATTTATATCACCCCTTATTTACATGAGACCATTGGCTTCACCTGCAGTCTGATCAATGTCCCTCTGGAACCCACAGAATCAAGAAGGGTAAAGTAAGGAGAGACCTTTGCCCACACTTCCAATATCCAAGTAGCAACCTTCCCTGTGGCTTTTGGAGGTTTGCATCTAGGTAGGTTTGTGGGATTTTTATTCAACAGCAAATATTGGAACACTACACACCAAGTAAGCACTATCAGAGGCATAGAGATAAACACCAAAAAGGACAAATGTGGCCCTTGGGTGGATGGTGCTCAAAGGCTGGCAGGAAGAGTAGAGGCTGGGGAGGTAGGGAGCTGGGTTCAGAAGTTCTTTCAACACTTAGCTATGTTATGAAGATCAAGGTTGAGCACCAGTGCTGTCTAGTGTGGCCTGCACTGCCCAGTGCCCACCCCACCTTTTGAGATTCTGTACCCACCGCTGCTCCTTCCCCTTGGAAAGCCTTCTCTGACCCCTGCCTTCTCACACACAATAAAGCCCCTCCTGCTTGTGCCAACAGCACCTTGTCCATTCCTTGGAGGCAGTTCGTTTTGGTTTGGTTTGGCTCTCTGTTTCCCCTTCTTTCCACAGCATGCAGCATGATGTCTAGATCTTCCTAGAGATTTAACTGATGCCAATAAAAAACAAGGGAATGAAAGAAAGAGCATCTTTATGGCCTTGAGCCAAGATTTAAAATTTTCTAAGTCTCCATTTCCTCATCTGACATGGGACTAATAATCCAAAACCGTGTGATGTCTCCTGACTTTACATCTTAATAAATGTTAAGGGTGACATAAAGGTTAACTAGCTTTACTTCAATCCAGGAATTCCTAGGGAGTGGGGCCTCTTGGGAAGTGCCCAGAGAGCCCCAGGCTAAGCCCATGCACTGCCTGCTTGGTTTCCCCAGGTCTCTCAGCCCCTCCCTGAAGCCCATACCGACTTCCCAAACCCCACCCTTCTCCACACGACCTGGGTGCTGAGCCAATGCTGGGGCCAGTAGCCTTCACACCTGACTTTAGGCCCCCAGCCAGGCTGGGTTGGTTCTTAACCAGAGGCCACCTGTCCTGCAGTGTACACCATGCCCAGCCTCGGGGCAGCGCTGTGACACGGGGGCAGCTACACGAGAGGCCAGAGAAAGCTGCGAGTTCTGTGGGGAGCACGACAAAACCTCTCTTCTGTCACCAGGCCCAGACCAAACTGCTATCTGCCTCACATTTCCGAAGACTCAGGCGGCCAAGTTGGAGTCAGCTGCTGCTTCCCTGGTGGCCAGCGGGCCCCGAGGTGAGAGTGGGCCCACGAACTGTGCCGCTCCTTCTCAGACAGGCCATTCCAGGCTCAGGTTTGGCGAGAAGGGTCCCTCGGCATTCGCAGTTCCTGTCGGCTCATCCTGCTATTTCCCCCTGGCTGCTCATTCTCTCTACTCGGAGCCCAGGCTGACTCAGCCCCAGGAGCTCAGCCACCCCCCTCTATGTGCCAACGTCACAGCGACCTCCTTTGCTGCATCTCCAAGTTTCATCACCTTCTGGAGGCTATTTGGTGGGACTAGTCCTGTCACAAACTTCAGTCCTAGAAGTTGGACAGTCAATGGAAGTAAGTATCATGCTTCGGGTTCATTTGATTTTCTTTGACACCAGCCTGGTTGTGTGACATGGGGACTCTGCCGGGCTCCAAGCCCTTATCTTTATCTGCACAACATTTCTATTTACTGGAGATTAATACATGCAGAGTCTAGTTCTTACTATAAACAGGTTGCAGCATTTCACTTGCCATTGTCTGATAGGTGAACTTTATCTGTGAATGGACCCTGTGTGTATGTGTGAGTTGGACCTTGTGTGAGTGTGTGTGTGTGTGTGTGTGTGTGTGTGTGAGAGAGAGAGAGAGAGAGAGAGTGAGAGAAAGACAGAGAGAGAGATGGGGCATGTCTTTCAGCCTAGGGACAAAGCCCAAGTCAGCAGTATGGTGGTGACGGCACGAGATGCCCTAGCCTACGTGGCTGACCAGGAAGGCTTTGTGCATAGCACAACATCAAGGACTACGGCCTGTGGGGACCAGAGCCACAGCCCCCCAAGAGTAGTCAACAGCTCTTCGTCATGTTAAACACTGCTATACACAGCCCCAGTTTAAGTTTAACACTCCAGTTGGTAAAAATAATTATGCCAGTGAGAAGGGGCGTCTCTTAAAAGCTTTAAGAATGGATTTAGAGACAAATATTTTCATGAAAGTATTCAGTGTTGGCAAGGACAAAGGAGAATGAGCAGGCACACACTCTTGGATCGCGGGTGAACTGGTGCTTGCTGTGTGGAGGGCACGCCGGCACACGCATCTAGAGCTTCAAACCAGCAAGCCTGCTTCTAAGGATTTGGCTGAAAGAAATAATAAAAACTACACAAATATTTAGTTATAATGTCATGAACTGACACATTGTTTATAAGAGATATGCTATATCCTATAAATTAGAGACAACCTAGGTGTCCAACATAAAAGGAGTTGATTCAATATGTAATGGAATACTATCTTGGAATATCATTGAGTCATTAAATAATGATGCTATATATGAAAATGATTTCATAGGAGAACTTTTCATGAAAAAGTTGTTAAGTGAAAAAATCAGATTGCAAAACAATATTACAGTACGAGTCTATCTTTGTTAAAACAAAGATGTATATGGACGGTCGAAAGTCTGGGAAGATACTCACCAAGGTTTTAACAAGCGTTCCCTCTGTAGATGACATATAGGTATGTTTAATTCATTTTTTGAAATCATTCATTAACTTTTCTGGATATATAATTCTTTGGTAATAACAAAAATATGTTAATAACTTTAAAACCCTTTGATATCATTGTAAAAGTGCTCATTTTTAGGGGAAAAATCAAACAGCATATAAGAATGAAAAATAAAAAATAGTGGTTGTTTCGCGGTCCCCTTCTACAACTAATTTGCCACTTCTTCCTCCTAGTAACAGTGTTCATGAATTTCAATTTCCACCCAGAGGGTTTCTATGCACATGTGTATAGGTAGGCCCTCACGCACACACAGAGTACATAATTTTAAGGACTTGTATTTTTCTTTGTCTATTCTGGATAACTAATAAGCATAAGCATAAAAAATAAACATATTTAGATCTATTTAGCATACTTAAATGCCTATATAATATTCTCTTGAATACCTTTCTGTAAAGCCAACTGAGAGGTAAATGTTTGCCTACTTGCCTTCGGTCACCATTTCCTGCTCCACCCCAGGAGAAGTGTAAATGCTGAAGTAAGAGAAATTATAATTTAGAAAAGTGAGCTGCCTGCATTGGTCTTTAGGTCAAGTGCTGGGAGTGTAGCTTTTTCCAGGCTATTTTAAGTCATTTTGATTCTCGCCCGCTCCTGCATGATTACCAGACCCTAAGCACCGAAGGGAACCATAGCGAAAGTTCCTTGCATGGGTCCCATTTTACATGTCTTTGGGCCTGGCATGGGGCCCTGCCCATAGTAGGTGCTCCGTGGACGTTTATCAAATTAATGTCTCAAGACCAACGATTTGCCACACCAGAACCTCTCTCCTTGCTGGACGCTCACCAGACCTGAGCCCACGCCGCAGGGACTGTGACACAGCATCCGGTATCATGCGGTTAAGTCTCCCTCAGGCTCAGGTGTATCCTTTCCTTTGATTTAGATTTGACATTCTGGCAGGCCCACATCCGCAGAATGACCCGGTGAGTACCAACCATTTTAGCGTTTAAATACTTTCCACAGCTTTGACAAATGGGTCCCCTCAGAGGCCCTCTGACTTAACCAGGAGAAGAAAGGACTGTTATAATTCTGCTGTGGCTGAAACAAGACATGCACGTGGCCTGCACAGGGCAAAGGGAAAGATGGGAAGTCTTCATTTTTCTTGCAAATACGTGATTATTTTCCTTGAATGGGTCAGGTATTTTAGTGTAAGTTTAGAAGCTGAGTAAGTTTAAGACATTTTCACTAGAGTTGAAAAGGAGTCAGTGCTGAGGTGGGGACATGAACTAGGGCCTTTTCAATCTCTTGGTCTTTGCCCTAGACCCATTGTTCGTCAGATAGTTTCCAGTGTATCTTGTTTGACTTGCAGGGGCTGGATGTTGGGATGTGGAGAGGGTGTGGTGTGGTAGGAGGCAGGGATAGAATGGAACCAAAATAATTCAGAAGATTAATTTTAATTAAGGGAGTATTAACATGTGGATCCGATGAACTTTTCGTGCTGGAGTAGCCTCAGAGCGCCTCTCCTCTCTTTTGCCTCATCAGTTTGGAGCTGAGAGAAGAAGGCAAGGTTCTGCTGCTGTGCTCCGTCGACCACACTGCGCACCTGCGGGGTGCAAACAGCGGGCGCGCAGGTATGGAACACCCATCCAGCCAGCACTTAGCCTCAGGCCAGGGCCTCAAATGGAGCCCGCAGTGAACTGTGAACTCTCTGAGGTGTAGTGTGTTAGTCTGTGCCACCTGCCACAACGAAATAGCGTAGACTCAGCAGCTTAAACAACACGATTTATTTGCCACATGTGAGTAGTTCTGGAGACGGGAAGTCTGAGATCAGGGCACCAGCATGGTCAGGCTCTGACCAGGACTCTTCCTGGGCCACAGACTGCAGCTCTCCGGCCCTACCCTCACATGACAGGAGGGGGCTCTAGTGGCTCTTCTTATTCTGATAATTCTAACAGATGAGGCCCGACTCTTCAACTTTAATTGCCTCCTTAAATGTCCCATCTCCAAATATAGTCACATTGGGGGTGAGGGATTCAACATATGAATTTGTGGGGGGGGGGGAGACATAATTCAGTCTATACCATAAAGTCAGCTTACTTTCACAAACATTAGCAAAATCTAAAGCACTTAAACTTAGAGAACTCAGCTAAGATTGAAGGCAATGAGTTCGATAAGGAAACATGTTACCCCGAAGTCCTATCTGGGTGGGAACAATTCAGGACTGGGGCTGCTGTGTGATGGGAAAGATCTAACCTGAGTGGGCTGCCTGGCTTACTGCCTGGGGAGACTCTGTACCTGCTTCGGCAGGGCACCCGGTCGCCCTAGCTCACGTTCCTTGAAGCAGGTGCCAGAGCTGTTCTAAATCTCTGCTGGGCGCTCTGAGTAGCTACTGAGCAGCTTCTTTACCAAGTGGTGCATTTTGTAGGAGGCATTCCAGGCTTGCTTCTCCAGGGCCTTTTATCCTGGAATTGTTTCTCAAAGATCTGCAGAATCCTTGACCTGGAAAGGCTTAAAACTTAGCAAAGCTCTGTTCTGATTAGAAGACAGGTTACCTTCCATCCTATGCTTACTCCTTATTAATTCATCTCTATTTTTCCAGGGACCTTTGGGCAGAGTAGCCTCTGGGATATTTTCACTCCTGCCTCCTGGAGCCACCCTAGAGTGTCCTGTGACATTCTCACAGATCCCCAGAGCATGCCTGCTCACCCAGTGCTGGACTGAGGTGTTCCTGCCATGCACACAGAAGAGGAGGAGCATGACAATGTGGGGGAGGAAAAAGCCAGTGCCAAAGTTGGCTCAGGCACATCCAAGGAACCTGTGCCGACTTCGTTGCTTGTGGGCAGGTCAGTATGGAATACAGACCACAGCCTGGAAGTGTCAAGGCATGACCCGAATAACAGTGTGTCCCACAACCACACTAGAGACCAGGGACAGGAGGGCTTGCTGTGCAATGTGGGAGCTCATCTCCCAGTGTCACTTAACTTTGTCCTCCTTTGGTCAACAAAAACGTCGTTTGTCGTCTGTGACCTTGGAACACAAGGAGACTCAGCCCCATGATCAACCCAACTGCCACATCCAAAAGAGGCAGAGACTGAAATTTCAACCCCCAGCACACACACACCATCAGGAAGTGGTGACAGTGGTGAGAACAGCGCCAGGTACTAGACCGGTGGTTCAGCATCCTCATTACTCGAGTTCTGGCTAGGAAACAATTCACAGTCAAGACTCAAACTGTACAAGAAAGTTTATTTAGAAAGTAACAGAGGTAGAAGAAGTGAGCTGTGGAAGAAATGGGATTAGGAAATAAGTTGCGGAAGCAAAAGAGGGGCCCTTGGAGCTGAGGAGAGAGGAAGGTAAAAGTAACGTGCCCGAGAGGGAAGAAAAGCAGGTGGGGAGAGGCCGGGGAAAGACCTGGGCCTGCTCCCTGGAGGGGGAGAGCTCTGGGTCCCCCTCTGAGGGCTCTTAATGGCAGGGATTTTAGAGGAGGTCCCAGGGGAGGATCTTAACAGAATATTCATCAGTTTTCCAGATGTGTTCTTTCAGGGTCCTGATCTCCACTGACAGGTCAGCACCAGGGCAGGGAGTCAGTAGTCAATGGTGCTGATCCTGAGGTCAGTGAAGGTCGCTTGTCTGGTTTGGCTGCTTTTTGGGACCTGGAGCTGAAACACAGCTGAGGCCTGGATGTCTTTGATTCGGGTCAGAACCTCATTGTTCTGGGGGCTTAATATTTAAGGGCTGTTCTCATGGCCTTTCTTTCTCCTCTAAGGGGGTCTACCACATGACTAGCACTGTGCCAGGAAAGGAAAAGTCAGGGGAGGGTCCAAACCCCATGACTAGTGATATGAAAGGTCAGGGGATCTAATCTGCAAGACCAGCAATACGCTAGGAGAGGAAAGGTTACACTGGGGGAGAGGTCCTTGTTTGCCCAGTTTTGCCCAGTGCCAGGTATGCGGAGCTTTCTGCCCTGGTGGCCCTCTGTACCTGGTCCACCATCATTGCTCTGCTTATGTCTGTCTAACTGCCTACCCCAGAAGAAAATTTAAAAGCTGGGCTTCCTAATGAGCTAAAGGAAGAAATGATGGGTTTAGTGCCGAAGTCAATGAAAGTCAAAATTGGAGCAAGAGGCTTTGAGGGGGCCCTGGTAGATGGAGTCTTAATTTAGAGCTCAGTGAAATATATGGATTTCCAAGAAATGCTTGCACTTTAATAAATGGAAAAGAAGGTCATTTCATGAGCTATTGCTCACTGGTTATGTTACAACTCATAGCAGGACACCTGCTCTGCCAGCAAAATAATGTCTCTGAGGTTTTTCCTTGGCAGCCCCCTAGAATACTGATCACATGGCAGAACCTCGCCACTGGCTTCTGTGTACAGCCCCAGACATGCTCGAAGTAGCATGTAAAGGGACCAGGCAAATGTAGATCAAGGACACCTCCATTTTGTCAGGAGGCCTCTCACGTTTTCACGGTCAAGCTCTCTAAAGCATTCCCAAGGTTATAGAGAGGGGCTCCGGTAGCTCTCAGGGGACTCAGATGTGGCTACACAGCACTGTTGGCCCATTTAGAAATGTAATAATTTCCATGTGCATCTGATGTAGAGAAAATAAATGAGTTCATTAATTTTGATAGGCCCACAATTTGGAAAACAAAAACACAGGGAGTGGGGCGGAAAGAGAGGAGGGCAGAGCAGGAATGTGCTGACCCGCACGAAAGCCTGGGCTGGAAGCTGCTCCACAAGGACTGGACTGAGAGAGCGGCGGACTGCAAGCGCAGGTGTAGGAACGGGGAGTGAGGGAGGGCCTGGTGGTGGGGAGGGAAGGAAGAGGAGCAAGGAGGGAAGCGGGAGCGGGAATGCTCAGTTCATTGCGGTCAAAACATATAACTTGCATGATGTTTGCTCTCCAAGGGTAAATGAGGGTGAGACATTAGTCTTTATGAGTGAGCTTGATGTTGGGGAAGGAAAACATGAGGTGTTTCCATGTTTATTTTTAAGTCCAATTTGATACAGGTACCCCAGGAAATAATCTGTAAATTCCTTCCGAGGAAAAAATGCAGAAAAAAGCAAAGAAAATAGCCCCTGTATAGTGTCTCTAGGCCACATGATGGGAATCCAAACTGAAATTACAGAATAAGGTGTTTGCAGCGCTGGTTAGGAGTCAGGGTCCCCTGGGCTTTACTCTCAAGTTCTCCTTTGTCAGTTGTGTGACCTCCTGCAATCACTTCTGTTAATCTATAAAATGAGGGATGTGGTCTTGAAGTTTCTTTCCAGCTGGAAAAGTGTTGTTTCTCTGAATATCTGTTTTGAGAAACAGAACCCATTGATTGGATTCTGGTGTGAGTAACAATTCTAGCAGGATGTCAGCATTAGACACAATCACAACAAAAACAAGCAGACTGCATGCAGAAAACCCCCACCTGGGAAACAGCCCACATGAGTGGGTAGCTGGGAATTCGAGGGGGTATGCTCTTGTGTCTCACAGATTCAGCCACCCTGGTCCTTGTTCTAACATGGAAAATTCATGTAACTGACAAGTTACTTTGTTCCCTGTCACCTGTGTGACCATGAGTTCTCATTCCCATATCTGTCTCTTCTTATTGCAGCCTGAAAAGACCTCTACCCCTCACTTTCCAGAAGACTATATCCTTGAAGCTGGGATAGAAGAAACTATAAATCAGTGATATGCATTTGACACTGGTAGGTTAACCTAAACAAAAAAAAAAAAAAAAGAAAAAGAAAAAAAGAAGAAGTTCAAGTCAAAGCAAGGATCCTCCTGACACAAAACAGCTTTTCCTGGCTGAGGTGTCCTAGGCCACTGTGTCATCTTCATGAGTCGCTTGTTCCTAAGCCCCCAAACCTGTGAGTATAGTTAGGTCACAACTCAGATCTCATCAGTTAATATGCTATCTGCATGACTCAGGACACTCCAAGGAGAATCAGTTTTATCTGGTCATCCCATGTGGTCAAGGGCCACCCTCTCAGGTCCTTCACTTTGGGCTCTGTGGCTGACGTTGCTGTTCTCGAGGCCACTAGAGGCAGGACAGCCTCCAGAAGGAGCTCTGTGCAAGCACTCTGACCTCCTGGGGGCATGGGCGGAGTCAGGCCTTGGGGCCCCAAAGCTGGGAAAGACTGGGAGGAGGAAGGCCCTTGGTGCCCTGGCCTCCCTACGCTGGGCCATGCTGGCTCTGCAGAGAAGTGGGCAAAGAAGAAATGCCTCTCCGCTCCGCCAGGGTTCTTCTCCGCAGGCCCCACACTGGCCTTCTTGGGTCCAGTCACCAAGTTCAGGAGAAGGATGGTGGAGATGGTTTCACAGCAATGTGAATGTGTTTAATGCCACAGAACTGACACTTAAAAGTAGTTAAGATGGTGCATTTTATGTTAGGAGCATCTTACCACAATCAAAAATTAAAGAGAAATAAAGCAGAGCATGAGGCATCGCTCCTAAGCTGAAGAGACAGGAGAGGTTCTGGGGACAGCGAGTGGCTCTGGTGGCTGGCACAGAGTTGGGGGCGGTGACAGTGATGAGGACTGGCCTGTGAAAGGGAGGGGTTTGAGGGGCGGCAGTAGATGGCTTTCCAAGGTGTTTAGAAATGAACAGGAAGGAGGAGAGAGTTGGTGACAGAAAATCGAGGGGAAAGGATCGGCATGTATGTTTTTGCCATGGAAACCATGCTGCAGTGGGAGGTAAGACCATGGTCTTTTGGGGGGCTTGCATCCAAACAGGAAGCAGGATGAAGCCACCAAATGTGGAAAAGAGCCCCGGCAACAGCCCCAGCCTCCCCGGACGGCGCCTGGGCTGGGGTGGCCCAGCATGTACCAGGCCCTCCGGTGTCATGAGGTGGCCTGCCCGTCAGGTCTGGGGGAGAAACTGGATTTGTCTACTATTGGCTCAGACGTGTTCAATTTAAATTTCCTCACACAGGAAAAGGAGGGAAGGGAAGCTCCGTGAAGAAGCAGGGGTCCTACAGCAGCTTCCATGTCTGAGTTCTGAAGCCCACGGGCTGCTGTTTCCTTTTTTCAGCCAGCCCTTCTTCTCTGATGACCAAGGGCTCTGACTGAGAAGTGACTTTGCCTGACAGGTCAGAGAAGAACGGAGAACCGAAGGAATTCAGCTGACACGGGCTTCTTCCCAAATCAATTAGAGCTTGAATTTAAGCAACCAAACTGTATTCGAGGGTTGTCTTCCTCGGAAGCCAATGCTTCCCCAGCAAGGAGAGCAGGAAGATTATGGGCCGCAGCCACAGCCAGGGAGTAGCTCTACCACCCAGAGCATCACCCACGGCCCCGACCACAGGTGGACTGAGGACACTGGTGCGCAAAGGGGCTCTTGGTGATTTAAAAAAAAAAAAAATCACTGAGTTTTGAAAGTTTACTTTGTGCCAGGCAAACTGTGCTTACAAGCTTAGCTCATTTATCCCTAATAAGCCCCCTATGTAGAGATGCTTTTATTACCCCATTTCACTAACAAGCAAACTGAGCCTTGGGCTGTTAAGCGACTTGCTGATGGTTAACAGTTAAGTCAATGGCATAAGAAAACCCAGAGTCATTTAAAGCTACCAGATCCCAACATTCCCAGGTAAAGCCTCGTGTTGCATCTGCTGGGCACAAAGCACTGACTATGCTAACCTTCAAGGATATCACTTAACCCTTGAGGCAGCCCAGGGAGGGTACATCCTTGGTTCGCAGGTGAGAATATTCTCAGACAGATTAAGTATTCTGCCCCAAATCACATAGCCAGAGAATTCAAAGTTCACACCTCAATTTGGCCCCATTCCCTGGGCTGTATCTCTATTTTTCATCCAAAGCCATCATTTTGCAAATAGAGATCTTGAGATACAGAGCCCACAACTGCACAGCTGGACAGTCTCCTGACCCCTGAGTCCAGCACCTCCCAGGGTTCACTCACCCATCCTTTGGTCAGCCCATGACAGGCACCCTTCTTAGTCCTGGGCCAGAGGGGCACTGTCTTGGCCATGACCCACCCCACAGGGTAAAGTGTCTGTAGGATTAGGGAGCAGTGTCCACGCCCCTCTAGACCACACTGTAGGGCCTGCAGAGTCTGTGCCCAGAGCCTCTGCAGCATTCTCCTGATCCCTCCATCCAAGTAGGGATCACACGGTCCACCGCAGTGAGGCAGCTAAAGGGCAGGGGCTTGCTGGAGTTTGGACAGATGTGGGACATGCTGGTGGGGGTGCACGTGCATATGTGCAGGAAGGCCTCCAGTGGTGCAAGAAGAAACTAGGGATGGAGAGGGAAGGGGGCAGCTGGGCATAGGGAATCTTACTCACCTCGGAACTATGAGGACTCCAAAAATTCTACACCCAAACTGGCCTTCCGAGTTCCTGTGGAGTGACCAGGGTAGGAGGGTAGAACTCACCAACTGTTAACTGCTGAATTTAACACTTTGTTAACTTGATAGTTCACTTTTAAAGACTAGTTTTTCATTTGTTCTCTTGCTTAGGACCTCCCAAATATTAAGGGTGACCCTGCCCCATTCACATTTCAGAGTCCTTTCATCTTACACACAAGGCGCCTCCTGTGGCCTCAGGCCTCTTGACTGACTGCCCTATGCCAAGAATGGTGGATCCACACCGGACACTTTTTAGGAGCCTGAACCCCTTGACCTCTGACCTCACTGTGACTGACATTCCACACAGCAGTGTCTCTAGCATGTCTGAAAGAGAGAAGTTGCTCTGCTTTCTAGTTAAGTTGCCTGACCCACCCAGCCAAGAGTCCAGACCTTGGTACCTCCAGCTGGTGCTCTTGGAAAAGCCCCACGTCAGTGAGGAAACCCAAGTTAACAAGATTAGGTAAAATGAGAAATGTATCGGCTCATGGAACTGTGGGAAAAACTGTGACCAGGAACTTAACACCATCAGGACTGTCCTTCCACCTGTGGCTTGTGGGCTGTCTATTCCCTCTCTGCAGACCAGTTCTGTCCATGTTGCAGGAACCATGGCCACAACCGTTTCCAGGTTTAATTTGTAGCTTGAGCTCCACAGAGAGACTGACTTCTAGTTCTCTGCGATAGTTCCAAGTCCCACTAGCAAGAAGGCTTGCTGCTGTTATCCTGGGTCAGTACTTATCTCGATCCAACCAGCGGAGGGCAGGGTCCTAGTTCCTTTAAAAATGGCTGCTGTTCTGGAACCACAAGGGTGTCCAGTCCCTCCAGTCACCAAGAGACGCAGTGGGTGCAGGGTACTCAGGCGAGCCTCTACATGTCTCCTAAGGTCACACAACTGATTCCCACGGCCTTAGACTATCTGTCTGAGCCTCCCTCTCTCAATTCTTCCCTCCCTCCCTCCCTCCCTTCCTTTCTTCCTCACCTGGGTTTGAATTCTGAGTTTTCTCCTTTCCACTGAACCCAGGATTCAGAGGAACAGAAAGGAAATGGTCCCAGTTCTGCCATTTACTGGTTGATGGCCCAGAGCCCATCTTTATGCTCTGAACCTTAATTTCCTTAGCTGTGGAGGGAGGAGCAGTTTGTTCCCCACAAAGATGGAGTGAGCCCCTCTGTCTCTGAATCTCTGAGCCTCGTAAGCAATCAGCCTGACTTGTCCACCCTTCTTTTATAAACCGTTAAACAGTGTATTTATCTCTATTTTAATGAAGTATTCATTTTTAATCCTTGATTTTTGAACCATAACATTTAGAGTTTAATCCCTGGGGTCCTAGCCTGCCTACTTGGTGCTATTTTAAACTGAGGGCTCGGCATTCATGCTGCTTTTGCTGAGGACAATGTTTCCTCTATGAACTAATCCCTTGAGGATCTAATGTCATTATATGAAATCAGTGACATTCGAAACAAAACCCATCTTACAAATCATGCCGAGCAGACTTTCAGGTACCCCTGGGTGCCACCTCCAATTGGTCCAGCCTGGTTGAAAGAAAATGAGGGAAAGCAGGGAAACGCCTGACTTTTTTCTGACCCCACTCCTCTTTCTGCCCCTCCCCAATCCTTCCCGCCTCTGCAGCCAGAATCCTGCTTTTCTCACTCGCTCTTCTGTCCATCAAGACAGGCGCAGGGACAGTTTCAACCATTACCCTCTGTTCTCTGAAGAAATAAGTGTGGAAAATGCTGGATTCAAGACAGTTAAATGGACCTGTTTACCCTAGCGCTTCTCTGAGCCCTTACTCTTCCCAAGTTTCTGGTAAAACCCCAGGAAAGGAACGGTTTCCCAAATTTGCTTGACCAGAGAACCCCTTTCTCAAGGTGCAGGTGGTAGGATGAGTGTTCTAAGGAACCTGCTGTGGTTTCACCTTCAATGAATCTGATTAAGGTACGTTCCTTTCGCCTGCTTCTGCAGAAGTCTTTTATTTAACAGTCAACTTCTTCTGCTTTAAAGTTTTTAAAGAGCTCCCACATCTCTGCTTTCAGCTTCCCCTCCCAAACACCCCGTGAGACAGACGCTATCCCTCTCCATTTACGGGCGAGGAAACTGGCGCTCGGGAGCTTCCCAGTCCCGGGTCTGCCACCGGGGAGCCCAGGAGCCGGCTGGCTCCATCTGATGAACACACAAGGAAACTGAGGCACAGGGATTGTGTTTGTCAGTTCAGCTGCTGTGACAAAATACCAAATACTGGGGGACTTAAGCAACAGACATTTATTTCTTACAGTTCTGAGATCAAGGTGCTGTCAGTTTGGCTGGCAGAGACAGTAGCCTTCTTGCTGTGTCCTCACGTGGCAGAGAGTGGCGGCTAATCCCATCATGGGGGCTTCACTCTCACGACCCCATCTGAACTTAATCACCCCCAAAGACCCCACCCCCAAATGCCATCCTATTGAGGTTAGGGCTGCAACACATAAATTTGGGTGGGGGTACCAACATTCAGTCCATGACAAAGAGGTAACTTGCTCAAATTTATTAGCAAGAAGGTGAGAGAGCCAAGTCTGGGGCTGATGTCTCTGGGCTTCTGTACCTGCCCTCTTTCCCTCCATACCTAAAGGACAGCATGAGGCCTCACTGGCCGTGGATGAGGAGAATGTGTCGGTGGGAAGGTGGCAAAAAGGGTGGGACTGGGTGAGATTAGGAGCATGGTCCCAGGAGAGTCTGAATCTGTTTTGCCAATAACCCCTTCTCCCGGGTGAGATCTCTGAGGGGGAGAAGTAACAAGGAACAATGGCAAATGGAGCCAAGGCACCATTTACTATTAGCTGAGATGCCAGGTAGTCCCTCCAAGAGCCCTGGGGAGCTGAGCTGGGGTTACTACAGGCTTCAAGGGAGAGCAGGGCCTTCTCCCTGCCTACCCAATTCTTACCGCCAGGAGGCTGCCGAGCCTGGAGTGAGTGACCCAGACATGTGTAAGGAAGCCTAGTCCTTACTTACCTAGAGATGCTGGTCTCTATCAGTGGTGCTAGAGGAGCAGGACCGTCTCTTCTCTTCCTCCGTAGGGTGACCCAGCTAGCACTGCTGGGCTAGCCCTCACAGTATGAGCTGTTTGCCTCTTTGGGATGCTTTGGTAAAAGGTAGGGACCTATTAAGGAGAGACCAGGGTCTTTTCTCCATTCCAAGTGCTCAGCAGAGGCTGGCTACAGCTTCCGGAAGCTTGGCCAGGTCCCTCTGAGACTCAGGATGAGGCAAGATCATTCTTGTAGACCCTGGAGGTTAGTCTGTCCTATTGGAATCCAGGCTACCCCACGGTGTCTCCCTCAGGTCACCTTCTACCTTCCATCCCTCACACCATGCCTGCCCTTTCTATGCTCAGGTTAAACCTGGGTCTGCCCTCCCTTCTTCTCAGTCTCCAGACCCCAACAAGGACATTTTGTGGTTTAGATGCTAGTCTGAAATGATCAGGCTGGTTTGACATAGGGTATCTTCCCCTACAGCCCATCCTGAAACACAGCTCCCCTTTCACTTCTCCCTGTTGTCATGGAGACTCTCCTGAAGAAAGATGTCATTCGTGTACATCTTTGCTATCATCGGAGAAAAGGCTTAAAATTTTTTAATTACAGGGTTAGTTTTCCTAAACAACAGCAAAGCAACATTGCAAGGAAGATATAGGCAGTATCCTTTCTTCCCCACCATGGGGCCTGATAGTGGGCTGGGAATGCCCCCGAAGAGAGCACGTTCCAGTCCCTGGAACCTGTGAACGTGGCCTGAGTGGGAAGTGCAGAGGTACTCAGTTCAGGACCATGAGGTGAGATCACCTGGATTTTCAGGTGGGCCCTAATGCCATCCAGTGTCCTTGTAAGAGAGAGACAAAAGGAGGTATCAGGACACATAGGAGTGAAGGGGTATGAAGAACAGACAAGATATGGCCACAAGCCAAGCGATACCTGGAGACACCAGAAGCTGGATGAGGCAGGAAGGATCCTCCTCTGGAGCCCTCATGAGAATGACCCCGACAACACCTTGATTTCAGGCTTGTGGCTTCCGGGTCTGTGAGAGAATAAATTTCTGTTTTAAGCCACTCAATGTGTTCCTATTGTTACAGCAGCCACAGGAGACAAATACAGACACTAAGGTTTTCCTTTTCAAGAATGTGGGATCTGGCCAGTGCCTGTGCATTAATTACTTCATCTGTTCATTTAGTTAACATTTCATTTACATGCCAGGCGCTGTGCAAAGCTCTGGAAACACAAATAGGATTAAGAAGCCATTCCTGTCCTCAAGCAGCACACAGTCAGTCTAGTGGGAGAGCAAACTACCAACAGGTCATGAGAAAATGATGCTTTACTACAGCAAGAGAGACCTACAGGGAGTTCCCCTGGGAGCTAACGGGAAGCTTTCCGGAGGTTTGGCTGGGATTCCTGGGGAGAGGGAGGCCTGGGCAGGAGGAGGAGACAGGTGAGGGGGTGAGAGGTGGGACTGGTTGGTACGTGTGGGGAAGTGTGTGTGTATACATGTAGCACACGTGACATGTGATGAGCTGTGTGTTGTGTGCACACATTTGTACATTTGAGGGTACAAAGTTGAGGGGAGCTGCTGTTGCCAGGTAAACAGGTTATGGGGTGCCCAGTGACCCCCTGGGGGTCACTCCTTCCCCACCAGAAGTCACAGCCCTGCTCTACCACCTCTGTGCTTCAGAGAAAAGGCTCATCACTGTCAGCAGGGACTCTTCTTCCCTCTTCAACAAGCTCAGGGCTCCCCAGGCAACAGCAGACCAGCCTTAGTCTGAGTGGCTGCTGTGCATGGTTGACAAAATTGCTATGCCACCCCGAGCTCCCCTCCTAAAATAAAGTGGTCTTATTAGCTTGTGTAGGAACTGATGCACCTTATCAGGGATGTGATCTGTGCACACTCTAGCCCGGAGTTGGTCCCATCGGCCCATGATGGCCCCCAGCCACCATGAGAACAAACCGAAACCTGGAATGGCCACCTGTGGACTTTTGACTCTAACTCTGCTCTTTCCAGCAGTCTTTGTGTCATGTAACTTTAGTTTCTGTGAGGAATGGGATTTGAAATTCACTATGGGCTAATAAACTCTGGGTGGCATATAGTCAATTCTTGGTGGCAGCCGAGATCTTCAGGACGGTCCCAAGTGGGAAACGGCAGGCACTTGAGCTATAAACACAATAATACAACCGAGCCTCTGTCCCTTGTGAGCGATGAGGCTGAAATTGAGAAGAGGGAGCATGTAATTCAGGGTGTCTTGGGGGGCACAAGAGCAGCCAGCCCTCCATGGGGCTTTGTGCATGACTTACTTGTCCACACTCATCACCCAAGGGCTGTTTTATGAATAGCTTCAGAGAACAGATTTTGAGTCCTCTCACAGAATTTTCCATGATGCGAAGTTTTTTTACATCTTGCTCAGTGTATGCTAACTTTTACCACTCTGCTAAAAGAGGAGAGGGACTTTGGGGTCTGTCAGATTCATGTTTTGATTTGACCTTTGAACTTGGTCAGACTTTTACCCCAGTTTTCCACTTGTAAATCAGGAAATGATATCCTATGGATTAATGTGAAACCTGAGTGACAGCACGGAGCACAGTGCAGGGTCACTGAAAGGTATTAAGGCATTTACTTCTCTTCCTTCCTGATTGAGGTTCAAAGTCACTTTCCCTAGAGCAGGGTTTCTTTCTCAAGGCACAGCGATCATTTTTGGTGGTTATAATAAGGGCATCTGGGGAACAGAGGCCAAACAGGCAGAGGACAGCCCCCCGCACCCTACCTAGAATGTCAATAGTGCTGAGGCTGAGAAACCTCGTCCCAGCGGAACCCACAGCAGTCAGCCAAGGTCACATTATCTAGACTTGGATGAGATGAAGGTTCAGACAAGTTGATCTGCCTAAAAACCATAGTGCTTGGGGCAATACACCCTGGACCCCAAGAAGTGAAACCAATCTTTTCTTCCCCCAAAATCTGCCACCTGTCCTAAGATAGAGTAAGAATTAAGGGGACCACACAACACTACAGCACTTCTGAAAAAGTAAAATTACCAGTGGCTGGAAAAGCTAATTATCCTAGACCAGAGCTTTCAAATTATGTCACACATGCTTATATTTACCAACCACATGCAAACAACCACCTCCAACTAAGTTTAACTGGCTATCCTTTAGGAAGCACCCAAAGCCAGACAAGCTATGTCCCTAAAAGAGAAACATGACACCTTAGCAGCAGCAGCAGCACAACTTATGTCCCTGCCCACTAGGAGAGCTTAACCCACCAAACTCAACACTGAGAAATTCAGGTGTTCTCTAAATATTAAGATTCATTCTCCCCACAAAAGCATGACATTGTTTTGTGCTGATTACATCATGAGATACTCCACAACAAATATCACAGGCAGGACAGAAGTCTGGATATACACTGACAGGTGGTAATGTTGGAAGATTATCTTGATGTTGCTGATAAAGATGGGTCATTGACAACAGCAGTTGAAGCTTATTCTTTGACCTTTCAGAAAGTAATGCTCAATAGCATCAAGGAAAAAAAAGAAATCAAGGAAGCATTAGATTTTAACCCAAAAAGTTAGTCATTGCTTAGACAGAACAATCATGAACTAGATTCAAGCTTCCATTCTGTTAACTGAAATCACTAGATGTTTAGAATAATTATCATACAGTGACTTTTTTTGTAAAGATTTCATTTACTTTTGGAGAGAAAGGGAGGGAGGAAGAGGGAGAGACGTCAATGTGCGTGAGATACATCAATTGGTTTACCTCTCACATGCCCCCAGCTGGGAACCTGGCTCACAATCCAGGCATGTGCCCTGACTGGGAATCGAACCGGCAATCTTTCAGTGCGCAGGCTGGTGCTCAATCCACTGAGCCACACCAGCCAATTTTCCATAAATTACAGAATTTATGTGGAAGTTAAAAAATTCAATCCGTTATCTAAATTGATCTATACATGTATCACAATTGTGTAAGCCAAGATTAATATTATAAAATAGTCAATGTTTTTAGTCCTACATCCCAAAATGCAATTCTGAGGTTCACAAACTCAGTTGAGCCACTTTTTGGAATACTGCTTCATTTTTACAGAAAAGTAAGGTTATCAAAAATTTCTAACCTTTAGTAAAAACTGGTTTAGGCCAGACTGATATTCCTCCCATTAATCATCAGGTATTATTTTGGGGTAGAAAAAGATTACTTTCTCTTATTTTTAAAAACTTTTTTTTTTGGTGAGCTTCCCAACTGTACCCAGATGCCCATCTTCACCTCTCCACAGGTACAGGGACATCCACTGAGTATATATTAGTGTGCATTAGAGAGCATAAAAAAACCGTAAGAGACAAATTACATAATTCAAAGCTTCTAAATGGTAAACCAGTTAAATTACAAAGTGGGGCAAATGTCTGAATATTGTCAAATGGTTAATATCCTTTAACATTTTATATAAAATCAACATTCAAAAGAGAATATTCAGTTCATGAAATAGACGTGAACCAATTTAAAATGTCAGACACACAAATGAAGACATCTCTGAGTGCAGAATGGCGGCTTGGAGTGTGGGTGTTAACATTTAAATACTCGTTTGTTCCCAACTCTGATACCTCCCATGATCATGGGTTGTTTTAGGCATTAAATCATGTGAAATACCTGGTACATAGTAGCTAAAAAGAAGGCAGTAAAACATCGGTAACAGTTAAAAGATTAGTCACCCCTCGGTGAGGGAAAGTTGGCTCCCACATGAGCCCAGGCTGTTGCATCTTAGTAGGTATGTGGTTGCTTGATATCCTAATTGTCTTTTCCTGAATTGAGCCTCAACACTACTTCAATTTCCTCCTTAGAAAATAACCAGATAGTTTATTGCAGCATTACTTAGAATAGCAAATACTTGGGGAACACATAATCAACCAATACTGGGATTGGTTAAAAATTATTTGATGTAGCTCAGCACAGCAGTGAAGTTTTAACACCTGGTTAAACAGGGCAGGCAAACATAGGTAGTCAAAGCTACTCTACAATCAAAACCTGCATGTCTTTCCCCACACAAACTGTACACCTACTTTGGCCCACCTCTGTATTCATTCACTTACTGGTCTAGGATAGTTTTAAAAAGCAGTCTATACAATACTGTGATGTAACGCCCACACCAACACACCCATCGTTAGAAAACTTGAAGGACTATGCAACAGGAATCAATGCCTTTTTCTGGGTGATGCATTATAAATTAATATTCTTTGTATTTTTTTAAATTTTAAATATAATCCACATATGCTATCGGGGGGAAATCATTTCAGTTTAGAAAATAGCGTGAGGAGGAAACCCCGCCCCCTCCCCAAAAAAACCCAAATTATCTTCTGGAGGGCGGAGGCCCCCTGTAGTACAGGCTTTCTCCGCTAGGTGAATGTTCTAGAAACCCATCTGTATCAGTGTAACAGCTGGCATTGCCATGAGAGGCTGTGTTCAGCTTTGGTGAATTTTTGGGAGGGACTCAATGTGTTTGCCCATTTCGTGATGGGTGATTTATGAGCGCACCTGCCTACACCGCTCTGAGTGTTTGGCAGTTTTGGACCAAAAACAGCACGATCCCTGTGTTCCACCTTCCCTGTTCACTGGATCTTGCCCCAAGCAATGTTGCTTTCCTGGAAGAAAAAAAGTCCTCAAAGGGAAACGTTTTGCCAGCATGGAAGAGGTGAAACAAAAAATAGCAGCAGCACTAAAAGGCTTCAGAATAGAGTTCAAAAACTGGTTTGAGCAGTAGAAAAAAATTCTCTTGATAGGTATATTGCATCAAATGGAGAGTACTTTGAAAGTCACTGAAGTAATTTTAACAGGTTAAGAATAAATCCACAACTTTTTGTAGATTCCATTTTGGAGGGGGGTCCTCCCTCATACATAGGAGCACAGAAAACAAATACTGGTTTTCACACAGTGACTTCATTTCTGTAGTAATATTTTATACCACTCTCCCCCATCCCATTTTTAAGTCAGTGACAAAATCATTTAGAAATGACACCATAAGATGAACTTTATTTTAAAGCTCATAAAAGGCTTCACAATACCAGTAACACAAAGAACCCACATTTCTTCCGCTTGACATCTTCACATGACAGTGCACTGTGTAATGAGATAGCTGAAAGATTTGTTCTGCATGCTGCTAACACATTTCACTAGCGTTTGCATTACTCAATGAATTTTAATATCAAAGCAAAAAGTCATTTCTATTGGACAGAATTTTAGAAAGCCCTTGTGAAATCTGACTGTCTTGTTTATAAACATCCACACACATGCTGAAATGGAGAGCAAGATGCAAGAAAACTACCTTGGCAGGAACAAATTTTACCCACAGCCCTCTTGAACAAGCAGTACAATTTGTTTTAGCTTCTTCAAAAGACAAGTCAATTTCATCTTCACTGATGCAAATGGTAATACTGCACAGAAGCTTAGTATGAATTCACAATTCCACAGGAATCTGAAAGTTACCAAGGCAATTTTCCCTTTTAGGATCATAAAGACTACAGACTTAAGCTTTTTCTTTTTCCATATACTACACAAAAGTTCTAAACATCCTTAAAAAAAGAAAATATAAATAGTCTCAGTATGTTACATAGAATCACATACTACGGCAGAAATTTTATTAATTGAAGGACAAAGCCAATTTAACATTATCTAGTCCAAGTCCATATTAATGGAACTCTTCTCGTTAGGGTAACATTCACCATTCTGATGTGAAGGTTCAGCACCGAAATTACTTTTGCTTTGATCTAAATTGTCTTCTTTTTTATCCGTATTTGGGCCATTTGGAGTTCTTTCCAGTTTCGGTGATTCAATTTTTGGCTTGGGTTGTGTTACAACAGGTTCACAAGTGTTATTCAACTCCTAAGACAGGAAAACAAAGCTAGTTATCAGAGTGACTCAGAACCATCCAGGTCATTTTCTATTACTTTCCTATGTACTTGAACCAATACGTTTCTACAAGTTCAGTTATACATCTCTCAAGAATCCTGTTTACTCATTACACTTGCTCAACACTACTGTCTGAAGCCTGATGGGAGAGAAGTGAATATTCGCCTATGACGTCTAGCCTGAAGATCAGAAAACACAAAGAACTGGAATTCATTGTAGCCCACTGATTTCAAAGGCTCACGTTTCCTTAACCTTCACTGTGTCTGAATAGTCTTCCAGACAGAAAGCAGTTCCTCAGGTTTCTCCCCCAACTTTCTTCACAAGCCTTATGCACTGGGCAAGGTCTCCCTGACGAAACACTAACACCTAGGTTTTCTCCACTGTCCAGAATCTCCTAACCCTTTCTGACTCTACTTGTAACACCAGCACTTTATAAATGGTCCGATACACTGCTACATGTGTTTACTGTCAAGTCTTCCTCTCTCTAGCAGGTGACTTCCACAGGGCAGAGACTTTCTTCGTACACCAGAAGTTTAGCACCTGGTACGACAACTGGCACATGGTATGGGCTAGACAAATACATTTGTTGAACTGAATGAATAAATAAAATGGAAATTTAACAGAAACTCTTAGGTCTAAATTCTGTGTTACCAATAATAAATCAAGAAATCTGGTTTCTGTCAGGGTGAGGTGAAAGATTATAGGTAAGATGGCCATGTTCAGGGCTGAGGTGATTACGACTTGAGTTCCTAAGAAAACCTAACAATGAACAGACAACACTCACCTTTATTTTTGCTTTAATTTCCTGAGAATATACAACTGGATCCTGATCAAGACTCTTTGTAGCCTGGGCATTCATGACGTTATTCATCCACTCCATCACTTCGTTCACAGACTTCACGACCTTTTTCATTTCAGACTCATCAATATGGTTGTATTTCTCATCCTGAATGGAAAAAGCATGGTCATATTGTAGAATTATTAAATATTTAACAGTGACAACTAACTTGACAAAATTTTCCATGAAGTTCAAATCTACCTCTGGCCTTAAATACCAAAAACACTTTCTTATTTCAGAACATCTGTTCCCAACAAAAGTTCCTCAGCTTAAATATTAGCTGATTAAAACCTCCTGTAACCTCCTCCACGTGTACAAAGGCTTACATTATTTCTGAAGTCAGCTGCTATCTTGGCATAGTGCTGCAGCCTCTGTCCAAGTTCTTCAAACATTTTTGGCCGTTCCTCAGCTTCTTGAAATCGAACTTTAATTGGAGTGCCAATTTTCTAAAACAAATATAATAAATTAGTATTTGTCATAATCCTTTTTATTAAAAATTTGTAGTGTAAAACACAGGTACTGCTTTCAGAGGTGAAAGAAGGGTCTACCATTAATTCTTCCAATTTGTCCACATAGGCTTGTTTTGCTTGGTCCTCTCCTTCCTCATACAGCCAGTCCTCAGTCTCCATGAGCAGTCTCAGAAAGTTTTGGTGGTCCTTTATGTGAAACACGAGAACCAACACGACAGGAAGTTAGAAATGTTAAAACACTGCCCTGGGTCAGGTAGCTCAGTTGGTTAAAGCATCATCTGATATGCCAAGGTTGCAGGATCCAGTCAAGGCATGTTTTTCTTTCTTTTCCTCTCACCCTACCCCCATCTTTCCTCTCTAAAAATCAAAAAATTTAAAAAACATTTTGTTTTTTTAAAAAAAGTTTAATACCAAGTATCTGCTCTTCTTTCTAGGAAGGCACTCCGATCAACTGGATTGTCTTCACTAAAAAGCATCAAGGAGCAATGAATGCACTCTATCAGTCCCATACAGTATTCTTTGGCTTCTTTGTCTTTCATACTGGGACATTTGGAAACTTTTGGTAGATTGCTCTTACTTATAATTATGGTATCTTAGAAGTCCAATTATGGACAATTTCCACATTGAAATGTGGGTAATGGAAGAGGAATTATCTTTCTGCTCTTCAAAACAATTAGGTTCTATTCACTTTCACAACTATTGAGTACTGAAAGGGAAACGAGAAAGCTGACAATTCAAGCACTGAGCATATGGAAAACTCATCCCCACCTAAATTCATTTACGCCATGCAGTGCTTCTCTAGGCTTAGGAGGGCTAGCCTGGTTTGGGTCATCTCTGCCTCAGACACCATACTAACCAATCTAAGAAATGTTAAGGCAGAGTGGAGAACTGAAATGTATCACAAGGATCTTTGGACTAAAACAGACTAAGTTTAAATTATTTTAACATCAGAATTGATTCTTAACTATCCTAGATCTTTAGCCTATTTTTTTCCTAAGTCCCATCTTTCACAGTTGTGCTTCTGGGATTTACTCAGAAGTCTACTGATTCTGGGAACTTAGACAAGAGCTAAGGGGAATGGGGGCTGATAAACTCTGGAATGATTGGATGAACCAGTTTTGGGGAATAAACAATAAGAGCAACCAAGTCATTACAAAAAAAAATGATTCTGAGGTCTTTCAAAGCAAGGATTTTCTTTTATTTATCTTTATAGCCCCTATAACTATGACTGCCCTAGGCTCTGAATCTGATTGGTTCTTTCTTCTGGATGGTAAAAACTGAAATCACTGGTATAAACTAGAACAGAACAAAACTGCACATCACTGAGAGGCTCTCTCTAGGACTTTGTTTACACAATTTCTATTTCAAGTTGTTTTGTTTCCAAAAAGCTCATTATATAATCTAGTAGAGGCTCAAATGCTGAGTTTGATATTAAACACTTTACATCTGAATAAAAACCAGGGTCTAAACATACCTGCTCAGGGATGAATTTTTCATATGGTCCACACAGCTTGTCCCGGAACTCATACACATACTCCTCCACTGCATTTTTAGCATCGTTTCTTTCCTTCTCCAATTTATCCTGCATTATCATCTTACCCTGTCAGGGAACAGAACAGGTTAATTCCAAGCTTTTGTTATCTGTAATAAATTATATCAAAAAATGAGAATTGATGTTAATAGTTCTAATTTATACTCATGAAACTCTTATAACAAACCCTACAAAGTTCTTCATTTTCTAACATTACATTAAAAATTATATTGCTTTCTCATTTGAGAATACTAAGGATAAAAAAAATCCATGTCTTTTATTGTGTTTTATGTCCTTAGATGGTTGTCTCATATTGAGATTTAATACTGGCCAATGGATAATGATCAGACCACTTTGCCCATTTGAAAATCAAAGATAAATTACTTACATCCATTTAATTGTATTTACTGTTAAATAAATTACTAAACACAGTGTTCCCATCTGAGGACAGAAAAACAATCTCCATCATTTCCTACACTCTAGACTATGGAAAAGCACAATGTTTTACCAGAAATATTCAGTGTTGCCTGAAATATCAATTGTACTGTACATGCCCTGTGCTAGAAAATACGGGCATCCAACAGCTTCACAAGGGCTTGGGCAATCACTTTTATACCAAGCAGAACAGTATCAATCTCTTTTTTCATAAGGATTCAAAAATATAAACAAAACTTGTTAAAAAATTAAACTAAAAATCCACTGACTCTGGCTTCTTCCCATCTCTAAAACTGGATAAAAGCTGGGATATTGCCAAGGATTATAGTCATTTACCTATTAAAAATATGGGCAATGGGGTCAAACTAAACATATTCCAAAATACGTATTGGAAGTACCTACCTCTGTTTCAATGTACATGTTAAGCAGGTCTCTCCCCAGCTGCCAGACCAAGTTAGCCTCAACAGGTAGCTCCACATTTACCACCTTGATTTTGGGTTTTTTAGCTTCTGGAGGCTGGTCAACTTTCTTTTCATTTGCCTTAGGAAGAGGGTTAAAAAAAAATTGTAAATAATCTTTGAAAAACAAAACAAATAAAACTTATCATACTTGCTGATGATGTAGGCAAAAATAAAATCCCTACGACTATGAAGTTGGAAGAAGGTATAGGGTCCTCTGGTTCCCACCCACCCATTTTAAATCAGGGCTGTAATGACACATGAACATGACACTCTCTCATTTGAGAATTCGCCAGGACATTTGTTTTCACAAGGAACTTAAATTTAATCTCTTCTGCTAAAAGCTTTTCTCCGTTGGTCTTTACATTCTCATCCCTTTAAACAATGTTTGTGACTCTGAAAAGTCAAAAATATTATTAAATTGCCACACCTTTATAGCATAGTCTAGAATCTGACAATAACTACAAACAGACTGACCAACGATAGAAATGTCAGGGTCAGCCTCTCTCTGTAATATACACCTAAGTCCTTCTGTACCAGCATTAGGCCTGCCTTAATTACAATTGGCACTGTACTGACAAGTGCCTTTCAAAATGTCCTACTCAATTTGGAGGTTACACATGTACGTGTGTGTGTGTGTGTGTGTGTGTCCTCATTCCTACTATCTGCGTGAATTGTATCACTTCTCATAAAAATCTTAAAATAGCAAGCAGAACAATGCAGTGAATGCTAACAATTTATAGTAGGTTTTTCAAAATATGTAAATACAGGGCTAAAGAAGTAAACATCTCCCCTGGCCTTTAATTTTCCAAGCCATTTCTGTTTATTTCCATTTCTGCGGGTTCCCACTCACACAGGCAAAGAAGAACATGACATAAGGAACAGAGTAGAAGATAATCAGGGATGTATCACACATACCCTGGTTAGCTAGTTTGATAAAGTAGGAAGAAATCAGCCCATAGGTCATAGCAAGTACTGACAACGACTAATTTTGGGGGAGCTATACAGGATGTTAAAATTCCAGGCACTTTACAGAAAAAACTGGGACTCAGAAAGGTTCAATGGTTTGCCTAAAATTACAAAGACAGAGACGGGACAAGAATTCCCTGTTCCCCAGACTTCTACTTCAGTGCTCCTTAGAAATCCCCCCTGTCTCAACTGCTGTTAAGCCGTGTCACTAGCAATGACCCAGTCAGTCTGCTGGCACTCCCTGTGTCTTCCTCTCTCTCGTGCACAGAACATTCTAATACACTGCGCACGCTCCAGGGGCATGAACCACAAGAAAGACAAATGGATCAGATCACATCTACACTTTACAAAACACCAGAGAGCAAGATATTTGGGAAACAAAGAGATGACAGTCTGTGTTGGTAGTTAACTCAGGATAAGACTATCTGTACAACATTTCACCAACTTGACAAAACCAATGTTATCACCACATGGCGTTTGACGTGGCATGGACAGGACCCCTCCGTTGGGGTGTGTGAGAATGTGCCAAAAGGTCTGACGCTGGTGCTCCCCCTAACAGTTAAGAGCATAAGGTGCTACCGATGGCATGTTCCAGACAGGTACTGACATCACAGGCACCATCAGTTAATGCTCAAGCGAGGGGAGTGATGCTGAAATCAAGGAGCTGTTACTACGAAGGAAGCAGTGCTGCTCCACTGGCACCATCAGCTCTCGCGGGAAGGTTCAGAAACCAGGACCACGACCTACGGCTCGCATGGGGGCCCCCACAGGGCAACCAGGGTACCGGGACGTTAAAAACTGGAAACTTCCACCAAGTGTAAAACGTCTGGAGTAAAGAATTCTACCCTCACAATGACAAAACCAAACCACTAATGGAAGGTTAATAATTTACACACAACTTGCACAAGGAATGAACTTCCGCAAAGCACAGAGTGATCTGGAGAGACAAAAAAACTTCCTAACGCCTATACAACTATAAATTTTAAAGGTTTGATTAGAAACCAGCATTTTTAAAGGGACACAACACAACTATTTAATTTAGGTTTCAACACATACTGTGGAAGCAAGGCAAAAGAATAATTACTTTGAAATGCAATCTGATGTCCAGATCATCCTAATTAATTTACTCAAATTTGACACGTGATGTGAGAGGAAAAGAAAGTTTACCAGACTCCTGTAGCCCATGTATTTATCATTAGACTAATCCAAGTGGCAACTAATCACTCAGCCCTGGGCTGTACCTGTTTCTACTCCTCACATCAGCAGATACCTCTGGCACTAGAGAAGGCAACCAAGCCTGTGTGTGTCCCGCTGCTTGCAGTGGCAGTTAACCAAAAAAAGCCTCAGGTCTAAAGCAGGATATTCAATTTCCTTAGTTGAGTTTGAGTACCTTCGACTGGTTTTAGTTGAAAAATACATAGAAAAATCAATAGAAAAAAAAATCCTACATAGACTAAGTAAGACAACCTGGTACTTGCTCTTGAAACTGCAGATTTAACAATACCGTTAATGATTACATGTTGCAATATTGTCCAATGGAATGAACTAGAAGCATCACTCACTTTGTCAGCATCTGGGGTTTTGTTCTCTTCTGAGGTAAGTTCAGGTGAAGGGGGAGACTGTGAGGTCTGTTGACCATCAGTTTGTACCTGGGGATGTGTTCCAGCTTCACTGCTGTCTTGCTGGACATTTTTCTGAAATGAAAGCCCAGGCACAAAGGATGTAGAAGGCAGGTGTACTTGGATAAATGTAAAGGTTACAGGGCACCAGAGACAGTATGCTCAATTACCGAAATCTTAACAGGTGGGGGTAAAACACTAGATAATAGCAAAATGAACACAAGATATCTAAAAACTTGTTAGAAATCTAAATCTATAGAAAATTATTTGGATGAGAGCAGTTAAATAGTTAAATAATACAAATAGTAAGCATTTTGATTGATGTGAACAACAATGACTTTCCTTTATAAAACTTCCACCTCACTTGACACACATATTGACTCTCCAAAGCAAAGAAAATAGGTTTACTCCAGGCCCGTCCCAAAAACAAGCTTCCGAAACCTAATTTCACCAAGAGCCATCATGCATGTGGACGTATCTCCATTTCAGTGAACCGAACAGTTCCATGAAAGAGCCAACCATCAGTTAGTTATTCAGGGGCCCATCATGACAGCTCACAGACACACAGACTCTCTCCCCACTGCTTATTGTCCGACTAGTTACACCCAAAAGACCTCAGCATAAAGATTATATGCTACATGATAGTGACCTCAATCCTTCCTGCCCACTCTGAATCTCTCATGGGTTTCTGTCAGAGCTTCGAGATTCTAAGGTACACACTGAAGTGTTCAGAAGCCAAGCACTCCTGGTATGTCCAGAAGGTTCTAACAGACTGATTCAACAGGCATTAGAACAATGGTGTCTGTAGCCAAATGAGAAAACACGTGGCCCTGGTCATTTTATTCATTACACTGAAGTGTGTCTAGATGAGAACACTAAGGTTCAGACATTAATGTTCCTTACATGTTCTAGAAACAGAGATCTCTGATTACTATTCTCACATAACTAAAACACTATATTGCCTGCCTCTTCATTTAAGCTATTCCTTATTACCCAGAAGTAAAGTGTCTTTAAGTTCCCTCTGTTGACCATGTAATATTAACACTCATGCTAAAGGAAGTCTAAATTAAGAACATGAGCAGTAACCACCTTCTCTGCTCTAGAAAGACACTTCTCTTCCTCCTACAATACAGCAAACCATAAAAAATAAAAGCAGTAAGTGCTGAAATACCCAAGCCAGTTTTGAAATTCAAAAAAATCAGTTTAGTATGTTATATATTTCATTTAATAGTTTCTGTAATAGTCTTTTTTTCTTAATCATCAGTCAACATTTTACTTCTCAATACGTGGGAAAAAAATTCAAAGAAACTTTACCTACTCCAATTAAATTGTCATATGCCAGTTCAAACTAAGCTAAACAGGTTAATCACAATTCACGACACTCTAGGCTGTATATTAACATTATAAAGCAACTGCTAATTATCATTATCCAAAATTCTAATCAAAATTAAGCAAAACCTATTTTAACCCTTCCCTAACCTTCTCTTACAGCTTAGGATTAAGCCAACTATATATTCAAACTAAAAGGCGCATCCCCAGACTTACCTCAGGGTCTGGGTTTTCTGGTGGTCTCTGGCTCTGACACTCCATGTCTGCTTCAACAGAAGGCAGCTCGGTGTCCTCAGCAGGCACTTTCTCCACCATAGACGCCGTAGAGATGGTGAAAATGCCATGGGTGTTGACTCGCACTTTCACTTTCACTCTCGATTTTTCTCCATCTTTCTGTGCAGAAACATTCTGAACTATGAAACGGCCTGAACAAAAATAAGTTGACAGTTTTAGAACTGAATCTACATCTCTGTAAAGACGACAAAGGCTAAGAACTAAAGCTTAAAAGCTACTGTTATTCCAAAATCTCATTTTCTCTACCAACTGAAATTAGACTTACCGTATTTTGCCGTGTATAACGCACACCCACATTTTTGGCCCAAACTTTCAGGAAAAAAACTTTTGTTTTAAATTTTTTATTCAATTTGTAATTTATATTTAGAAACAAAACCGATTATCATATTCCAGGGTATTTTGCATATGGATATCATTATTGTTTTCTAGAGTTATACTTAATACATAAGCATAAAATAAAAAATTAAAAATATTTACATACAGAATTAATATTCATGTATAATGCACATCCTTATTATTTTCCTCAAAAATTTGGTCAAAAAAGTGCACATTATATGTGGCAAAATAAGGTAAGTCTCTTAATGCATATTATAAAAGCATAACCTTTTAATACAGGTAAGTCTCCAAGATAATTATAATACCTGAGATTAGCCTTAACATGCCATGAAACGTACAAAGGCCAAGGGCACGCTTATGACTGTTTTTATTTAACACTTACGACATCACCACTATGTGTAAGACGCTGATGGCCAGTAGTCACTGCCTCCTCTCACCCTACTTCTCCAGGTGGGTGAGCACGAACTAGACTAGGATGAAAATCCATTAGCAAGTGAAAGGCCAATGGTTATCAGGCTATGCTGCATTTTAACTCTACAAGGTCTTTCAGGGCATAGGATTTTTTGACTGAATAATCAAAATAGTTTCCTAGGTTCTAAACAGGTGAAGTGACCTAAAACCTTTATCAAAGCCCCAAATTATTATGTACGACAGAGTAGTCCCAGAACACAATAGAGGAGGAGTTGGATGCTGACTCTGACCCAGTCTGTGATCAGCTACAAGTTCCTTATGCTTTCCATGCTTCTGTGGATTGGGCTGGTGTTTACAGTGAACATGAAAAATGATGGAACGAAGAACTAGTGTCGGTGACCATTGCTACCAAGAGTAGCTATTCCAGGGTTTAACTCCCAGGACAGTAGGAGATGGTGGGCTAGACCTTCGGTTACAATCAGTTCACTAGTTTGGGAAGTAGCTGCCATTAAAATCTATTTAAAGAATAGCATTTACTACATGGTAGCAAGAAAAAAGAGGGGGGGGGGGGGGGGGGGGGGAGAGAGAGAGAGAGAGAGAGAGAGAGAGAGAGAGAGAGAGAGAGAGAGAGGTTTCTTTAAGTATGTGTAAGCTTTTCCAGTTTTGGTGATAATATGAAAAATTTTGTGCCATGCTAAAAACCTTGGATTTTATCCTCTGCACAATGGGAAGTTATGCACAGAATTTTAGTCTGTCAAAATTTTAGTCTAATCTTCAACGATTTCTCAAACTAATTTCTTCCCAACAGATCTGTAAAACTTATTTAAAACAAAGAAAAAAGCTCCCGTCGGAACTTTTAAAATTTTAAGTAGTAAGAAGCACACAATTGGCCAGGGCCAGGTCAGACCTGGCAATATTGGCAAGTCCTACTCACAGCCTGGGAAAGAGACATGGCTGCTAAGGCAGACGCTTGCGGCTGTACGACATTTCTAGAGTTACGGAAGATTGAAACAGATGGACAGTGTCAAGCCTCTCAAAGAAAAACGTACCAAAAGTGATGTAATTTTTTAAAAATACAAAGGTACATTTGTGAAGTAGCTCAATGGTTTCTGAGTCAAGTTTTAAGGTGGAACTAACATTCTGTAAGTAATATTTCACCTAGAGGAAGGTTTAATGTTAAAAGTAGGTGGTAATTCCTTAAAGATAGAAAATAGCAGAATATGAAGAACACCAAAGTGTTCCTAAATACAGATCCTTAGAAGTAACAGCAGAACTAGCAATTCCATTTCTTCATTATAGGGCCAGCTGATTCATCAATAAAACAAAGATTTCTCCATCACCATTATCCTAAATCGAAAATGCCTTCACTCAGAATTAAGTTCCTTGTCAACGTTGCTAAAATTCACATTTGTACACTAAGTCTTTAAAAGTAAATACACTTAATTGCTTTACCTATTTTTGCTTCTGGATATGGAACTCCTTTAGGATCAGAATAGAAGGCTTCCAGTTCAAAAGGCCCGCTTCTCAAGAAGGTGAGAACTTTGGAGAAAGGAGCAGCGTGGTTCCGGCTAAACACTTCATGAACACTAGGGGAGGAAGGACAGTCAATGTATCAAGTACTTAAGCTTATTGTGCTTCATAAACAGAAAAAGCACATTCCAAAACCTTTATCAAGTCTATCTCACCATTTATAACACCAAAATGAGAGAAGTACTTTGATAGGTTTGGTTTTTGAAAAATCCCAGTTAATCAGACATACTACCATAAAAGTCATTTGTGACGTTTTCTTCTTTTTAAAATATTTTACTTATTTATTTTTAGACAGATGGGGAGGGAGGGAGAAAGAGAGGGAGAGAAATATCAATGTGTGGTTGCCTCTTGCTCACCCCCTTTTAGAGACCTGGCCTGCAACCCTTGTCTCCTGACTGGGAATCGAACTGGTAACCCTTTAGTTCACAAGCCAGCGCTCAATCCACTGAGCCACACCAGCCAGGGCTACTTTTTCTTCTTTATAGGTAAAACACATTACCTGTAAGTTATTCTTTGATACATACCCTTCAGTGTCTTCTGAATCATGGCTCCACACCAGAGATATTGGAAAAGGAACTGCATCTGTGACGGAAAACTCTCTAACTTTAAATGCTGGAGACAGGATTGCACACTTCAAGAGATATAACGGAAAAATTATCATGAGCACATAAATAATTCCACTCACATTTTAACATAAAACTCAATTCAAATGGAATGGGTAGGTTTAAATTCAAATTCAAAATTACGTCAACTATAAAAACTTCCCAGGGTTCTGGGAATTACAGATATGGAGGTGTACCCCATTATCAAAGAAAATGAAAACAGAAACCCCCGGATGGGTGGCGATGATATAACAGATAATCGGTAATAAAAAATATCTACATATTCTTCCTAAGTTTTAAAGGGTAGTCTGTCTAAATACCTTTGTCCACAGAATCTCCTGCTGTGCACTAAAAAAACTATGCTAACCAAATCTAAACTAAAGCATGTTAACTTGAAATTATAGTTAAAACTACTTAATTTGACTACACTGCCCTAAATATAAACCGAAATTAATTTTCCTTTTTTTTCAGTAACTTCTAGATTTGGTGCTTTTGTTTTGTTGAATGTCAAGCCTCTGAGCTGCCTCTTACTTGATAAACAGGTTAAAATCAATTTGGAGGGGGAGCAGCTGTTTCCTAAACCAGTTAACAAATATACTCTTACCCTGCAAACTCTCCCCCACATCAACTCTGTCTTACACCAGACTGCCAATTCAACGTCCCACCTTTGTGCCCTGTAGCAACTGTCATCCCCACAAAGCTAATTTATACATTACAGCTTATTTCTGTCACACCCCAGAATCATGCCAGCTCCTCATCCCCAGTTTGAGAAAACACTAGCTCCACAGTTCCTTTAATCTTGAATTTCCTGGAACTTTCAGATTTGAAGACCCCTGTCTCCCCACAGCCTTATGGACTTATCTAAAAGTAATTCCCCTGTAATATCCAATCAGACACAGGGCTCTGCTTACCACCTGATGCCAGCACCATGTAATGAGGTGGGAGAGGTTTCTAGCATGTGTGCATGAGAAGGGCAGGTTTAGGAAGCCATGCATGCAGGAGGAAGAAGGCTTATGAAGCATACCTGCAGTGCGCAGCCTCTGGCCACTGCTTCATCTGCATTGAGTGTTGTGCTAACATCTTTTCCAAAGAATTTGGCAATTTTTTCTTTCACAGCTGGAATTCGTGTGGCACCTCCAACTATCTCAACAGCACTCACATCTTCTACTTTAAGCTGCGTCTGTTCCATCAGTGAATGAAGGGGAAATTCTATCCTTTGCAGAAGTTCAGCACAGAGCTCTTCGAATTGTGCCCTTGGTAAGAGGAACACTTTATAAATCTTTAGAATAGTTACCTAAAGGCCAGTATCTTGTTTTTAAACAATAAATCTTATCAACCCAATGAGTCTTCATTTTTCTATCAGACACCCTGGAACCTACATGGACCAAGTTTAAATGTATTGTAATTTCTAACTTTTTAAAATACAAGCTTACAGAACAGGTGATGGGGAGGAATCAGTTATCACTGGGATCACTTTTACATTAAGATTGACATTTTACTCCTATGTTTTATGTGATCCAAGTCTTGTTACTTTTTAAAAAATTTCCATTGATTTCAAAGTATTTGTGAAGTACAGTATTTGGTACAGCACCATATGCTTGCTGGCCCAGAACTACTAAAAAATAGAAAAGGTCCAAAGACTTAATTGTAAGGGTGTTTAGCAAAGTTCTTTCTAAATACCCTCTCAGGAGTGCCCCTAGTTCTAAGGGTGTTCATGGTCTTTGCAGCAGGTCGCACACACTGTGAGCCTAGATGCACAGCACCCAGCCAGAAGCTCCTCCTATTTACTCGGGCAGAATTCAGCACGCACCTGTTCATCTTTCCTGACACGTCCTGGTCATTCATGAAGCACTCGATGCTCAGTGGCAAGTCTGTGCTGTTTGAGCTCATTAGCTTTTTCAACTTCTCACACTCTTGATACAGACGAAGAAGAGCTCGAATTTTGGATTTTGCATCCAACTTGTACTTAGTTTTAAATTCTGCGCAAAAATGGTCTACTAACTTTTCATCAAAATTTTTTCCTCCTAAGAAAGGATCAAAAGCTGTTCCCAGTACCTAATTTAGTTAAAATAATAAGTAATCTGGTTATTTTCAATCATACTTTTTACTACAATCTTAAACATTGCTACTCAAACTAAAGGCTAACAGGCTCAAGACTTCTATCTAAATTACAACATGAAATCCAAGTCAGGAGAAATGTAACTACAAAATCCAAATGAAACACTAAATCTCTAAGACAGTTTTGACTTTTAATGATTACATAAAGATGACCTTAGGCAAGAAAAGCGTTTTCTTAGGCAAGAATATAGAGTATGCCGAGTCATCATCCTTATAAAGATCAACCTTAGGAAGAATTCCTTGTTCACACTAGTACCCAACACTCTTTATTACCAAGAAGACCACCGTCAAGAAGCTCAGCAGCTTGAAAAGTAATGACAGATAAAATTTTAATAAATTTTGGTCACTTAATTCCAATTTATGACTTTACCTTCAATTTTCCCTTGTTAAAGGCACAGGCAGACACCTGAAAAGCTGAGTGTCCCATATCAACAAAAACCACTACCCGAGGTTTCTCATCCAGGCCTGGGAGATCCTGCTTATAAATTCCGTAATTCAAAGCAACTACAAAAAAAAAAAAAAAGTGAGTTTCAATTCTTTGATTCACATTTTCTTAGGAATTTCATTGTTACAATATAATCACACTGACTATACTTCAAACAAATAAAGTTGAACACACTGTTTTTACACCCCACTTCATACCAGTTTCCTTGGCATCAATTACTTTTGTCCCCTTTCTGATTTTAGAACAAAGCTCTCTTTTCAATATATGGAGACACATGATGGAGAAGACATATAATGATATGTAATCACAGTTATAAGACTCGCTACACAATACACTTTAACCATGACCTACCAGGAGACTGCTCATCCAAAAAAATTAAGAATTTAATATACAACTACAGGAACTGCAGTTCCTACCAGTTTTTAGATTTAAGACAAATAATTGATCTCCCTTAAAGAGTTGGCTTTTTCTCAACTTCAAAACCACTGTATTTCTAAACCTGTATACCTAAGAACATGGCTTTATTGAAACTTTACGACTTAGAATCCACCCTGGCTGGTCTAGCTCAGTGGATTGAGCACCGGCCTGCGAACCATAAGGGTTGCTAGTTCGATTCCCCAGTCAGGGCACATGCCTGCATTGCAGGTCAGGTCAGGTCCCCAGTACGGGGTGCCCTTAGAGGCAACCACACATTGATGTCTCTCTCCCTCTCTTTTTCCCTCCCTTCCCTTCTCTCTAAAAATAAATAAAATCTAAAAAAAAAAAAAAAAAAAAAAGACTTAAATTCCATTAGAAATATGCTCAAAAGCCTAATTTGTTTTGCCTGACATTAAATTGTAACTGAGTTTTTGTCCATCTGAAATCGTAATAAGCTCACAGAGGCTCTAAGAAGAGGCTAACAGTGGCTGCTTCGCTCAACATTATACCCACATCTAACCTGATGCCTGGAAAATGATACTATTTATTTGACCGAGATGAATGATCGCTGCCTAACTACAAATAACTGGGAATAACATAAGGAGAGGATTTTTAAAACTACATCAATAATTGTATTCAAGGTAGTTGTGAAATCCACAATCATAAGATTTTGGGAAAACTTGTCTTAACTATAAAAACAATGTAAAAAAATTAAAAAACTAAATCCAACACACCTGATTCAAAAAATTAAAATATATACAGGGTGGGGCAAACGTAGGTTTACAGTTGTTTGTAGAAAAAAATACCATAACAAAAGAACATAAACCCTGCTGCACATATTCACAACTGTAAACCTCCTTTTGTCCCACGCTGTACATAAAAGATTTGCTAATGAAAACGCATTCACCTACCTGGCAAAGTGCCATTTCTCATTAAATGTAAGCAAGGGAAAAGCTGGTATTTTTGCTTTTAAACCTAACACATTTCTAAACAGACAGTATTTCTACATCAACGTAAAAAAGTGTTCAGTAATTGTTCCTAATGTGTCTTAGCTCTAGTTTTGATAGTATAGTCACTCCACTCAAGTTTCTGCTTACCAGCTGTCATGTCATTCATGAGTCTTAAGCAGTTTAGGCCAACAATTTGCGCGGCATCTAATACGGATCGCCTCTCAGCATCTGTGAAGAAAGAGGGGACCTACAGACAAGGATGGAAAGAATTTTAACATACCTAGAACACCAAATACTTATAAATTCCTTATAACCACTTGTAATAAACTTCTAACATTTCAGCTAAATAGGTACCTAGCTAAGTCATAAAACAGAAATAGACCTTTAGGCTTAATTTCTAGCAAGTTCCTTAACATTAAGAACAGTTAACTTACTTTTAAAAAGATTTCCATAAACTTACAGTATCAAAATAGTCTTTATTATAACCAAATTTTAACTTAAAATAATTAACCAGTTTTCATAAGGCATATTGAGGTATTTAAATGTAACGGAAAGCTTTAAACTAACTGGATAAACTACCATTTCCAAATGTCTTAAATTTCTATTGACATTTGGAAGTTATAATGCTAAGTCAACATTTAATGTTAAACATAATTATAGTTATTAAAGACAACAAAAACAAACAATACTGTGCTAATTCTAGTATATGCCATTGCCCTTTAGTTCTGCTAGTTGTTGAGTTCAAGCATTACTAGATGATGCAGCACCCTCTAATTCAGTAGGCTTGTTAAGATTAAAGAACTTTTTGTGTGTGTGTGTGCAAAGCCTGTTGATTTTCCTAAGAGGAAGGTGAGCAAAACAGCTCAAAAGAATGGAGTTTCTCATGATGCTGAGTGACTGGTGCTTCTAGCTAAATTATTAGAACTGCATCTTAACTAGGCTACTCCTGGAGAAGAGCATCTAACAATATATTCACAGTAGCATTTAATCAGAAAGTACCCAGGGGAAAACGCAGCGTATTGGCTTTCACACCATATCCCCCAAGTAATTGGAGATGCATAAGAAAGAGACGCAGGCAAGAACCAATGTGAATCTCTGCTCACCTTGCAAATCAGAATACTGCTTTTATCAGTTTTTTCATCAAGTTAAAAAAAAAAAAAGGATCACTGCTTATAACTTAATTTTTTTAATTTCACCAGAGATTAAAATAGCTTCTCTAAGCAACAGGCAACTATCCCTCTGGTAGATCACATTCAAGGCCAAGAGGAGAAAGTTTAGCCTTGTCTCTATTCTTTCACACCCTAGGACGCACTGGCATATAGACTCCGACTAGTCTGGGCAGGCCACCCTACTCATGCTGTAAGGAAAGACTATGGTGTAGGTACATCCTGGGGCAGAGTGGATTGAGAAGTTACCTTAGACATTTAAGAGAACAAAATTTAAAACTACCTTTTTCGGTGTCCAAATAAAAGGTGGCTTTTGTCCATTTTTAATACTCCTTGATAGCCTAACAATAGTCCATTGAAGGTAATAGACTGGTTAGTGCTGAAAATCTAGGTTTTGTTAATACTGGTAGGTTATATTTCAAAACTTCTCATGCACTGCTTCTCAACTTGAGGGGTGGAATTCAGAAAAGCTCCCATCTACATACACAAGTTGTTTAACAGTACAGCAACTACTAGACTATCCCCCATTTGACTCATCAGTCTGTATTTTCAAAAAGCCCCATAGATTTTGATTTGCATCTTGAGAACCTTTGCAACTTCTGGCTAAAAATACCACTTAAACCTCCTCTGAAATACTCCTGGACTATGTTAACACAGTCCCATAGAGTTTTGTTCCCTAGTAATAGAATAGCTTTCACATACTGGATACTTAGGAGTTAACACAAAGCAGACAAATTAAAACACACTGCCTTGCTGAATTCTACTTACTGAAATAACACAATCTGTTACTGGTTTCTTGAGGTTGTTTTCAGCAGTTTCCTTTAACTTAGTCAACAGCATGGCTGTTATCTGTTCCACACTAAACAAATGTTCTTCATCCATGTACATTACCTATGTTGAAGAAAGAAAATGTCTTAATCAGTGGTACTTAAAACTACCTGCTAATATTAACTCCTGATCATTACACATTCTCTTCTAGGAAGTGTCTATTGTTATAGCTGTTTAAGAAAGGAAAAAAGGAAGGAAGGATGGGAAAGGAAAGGGAAGCAAAAAAAGAAGAAGAAACAGTTTTCCTAGAGAAAAAAAAAAAAATACAACAGGGCAGAGTTTCCCATCCCTAAGTACTAGTCAAAACATTATAGAAGGTAGTTAATTTCCACTCTAAAGAGCTGAATCATTGGGATAAATATTATTTTGTGTAGATCATAAGACAGGAATGCCTCTGCAAGTTTAAAAAAAGATTTCTGGTTATATTACAAGACAGCTCTCCAAACAACGCAACTGGCCTGCACCAGACAGACTTTTATTTGACATGACAACACAATTTAGGTTTTTTAAACACAAGTAAACCTAAATTTTACAACTGCCAAGAAGCTACAAAGAAAAACAAAGCAAGTTATAGCAGTATATACTGTCTGAATAATTTTCGAAGACGATTTAAAGCTATACCAACAATTTAAAAGAAGCTAGGTGAAAAAATGGAGGGGAAGGGCCATACTGCCTACTTAAGAAAGAAATGACAGTTAAATTTTCATTAAGAATTAAGTACTTTTCTCTACAGATTAGTTAGCTTCCTATTATGAACCTAAGGTTGATCAATTATATTACCTTTATTCCAACTCCACCATTCTTCATTGGAACCAAATCATAACTTAAGTTTTCCTTCTCTTTTTGAATGAAGGGGTCACTGAATGCTCGACCATGAAACCTCTTGAAGTTTGACACTGTATTGTTTGCATGAGTGATTTGCTGCACAAGAAATTAGAGATTTTAAATTATTTTCTAAATTTCAACACCTATTAGTACTTACAGCAATTTTACAAAAAGTCACTTGTAGAACTCAAACCAAGGGGATACAAGTACTTTCCCAGAGCCCTGAAGTAACCCATCAATGAATGGACTTTATTCTTTCTCCTTTTCCAATAGGTAGGCAGTGAAAGGAAACAAGAGGCAGCAATGTCACTGCAGACTTCAAAACGGATTTCAAAATATGCAAGATAACCTCATAGAGTGAAACTATTACTAAAGCTTTGAAGCAGCTACCAAGAAGTACAAGCCTTTATTTCATTCCTTTTCCCCACTAAACTTGTTTTCTACCCACTGAATGAATAAGGACATCTAGGTGCACTACAGTCAAATTACATTTTTTAAAGAAGGAGTTCATTTTATAGTCTAATAAACTGTCTACTTATTGGCCCAGAATAAAGCATTCTGGGCCACAAAATACATGTACTGCTACTTTTCTTACCAAGAGCATGCAATGCTAATTATTTATACCAAGCAGAAGAGGCAAGAAAAATTCTAAACTTTCTAAATGACCTAATGCTTTCAATTGCGTGCACACATTTTTGATTAGGCTTTGGATTAAAAAGTCCCACTTTATGGCATTATTTCATTCAAAGATGTTAGCAAAAAGAACCACATTTAAAATACAGAAATAATTAAAAGATTAAAAACTGAGACTTCTAAAGTTACCAGCTCAGAAATACCAGAACAGTTCAATTAATTTTTTCTGATCGATTTTAAAGGGAAGAATACAGCTGGGCAATACTTTTTTCACACGAAATGAAATTTAAGCATATTTATAATCTAAAATTCCTTGTGATTCTATAACTGAGAAGAAAAACGCCTACCAATCTACAGGCTAGATCCAAGCCTCAACTGATTCTCCTCACATAACCACAAAAACGCAACAGAAGTGCCTCAGTCCTTTTGAATATGTCATTTTGAGAGTGCATACCCATTTCTCTTCTCTCCCTTGTTTACCTCTTTTGTCTTGTATCTCATGTCCTCCAACTAGCTATAGTATAGTAATATTCCAAGGTTTAGAATTTTGTTTTTTAGCAACATCGTATTTTCTGTACTTAAAAGAACTTTTTCAGTCTCTTTCTTACAGCCTCTAAAAAGGGACTCCATTATTATTATTTTTTTTACTTTATCTTTTCCCCCCCCAGAACCAAGAGTTATAAAGCGAACCCTAAGTGAGAAGGACATATGCAAACTTTCTGGTCACATTAAGTAGTAACAGGTGAAATTAACTTGAATAGCTTAGTTAGTCTAATATATCTAAAACACTTTTATTTCAACATGCACTCAGTATAACATATTAATGAAATTATCTCAGTTTAAGTGTTCAAAATCTCATGGGTATTTTTACTTCACATTTCAATTCAGACTAGACACATTTCAAGTGTTCAGCAGCCATGTGTAGCTAATGGCTACCGCACCACATTAAGACAGCACAGGTCTAGACAAAAAGTTCTCCCAGTCCTACTTTAATTATTCAGTAACCTGAAAACACTTTTAAACATCGAACTTCTACAAGGAATCTAATTCTCAGAGTTGGAAACTTCACGTAAATTACATAAATTAGAAGGTAGTGAAGTTATTAAAAATTAAGGTTGGCAGAGTAGACAGTAAAAGATCTTATTCAATAAAAGGGAACAGAAGAAAAAATAACCATCAGAGAGTTCATAAAGATATTCTCTCATTATATTTAAAAAATTCAACAGACAAGCTTAGGTATTCCATACTCTCACACGTCCTTGATATTTTACCTCTAAAATCTCTCCCATAACAATTGATCACAATTCTCTTTAAAGAACATACCTGATTTTTGGCTGCAACTCCAATAGTTCTGTTTTTTGGCCCAAATGATATGACTGATCTATAAAATAAAACACATTTTAAAAAAGTTAAAAAGAATAAATGTGGACATTTTTAACTGACAAGAGAGAAAAATCTAACATAAATTTCCCATCCAGGGTTTGGGACAGGGAGGGCCACAAGCGTAACATGACTTTGGAGTCTAAACTTTGCCCAAATACTGGGGGGTTGGGATCTGTCCATTTAATTGCCACCAAGAATCCAATCTAGGAAGCAGTCCTACCCCACCGCCCCCCTATAAAAGTCTGCTCATGGCTCAGGGGACATTTCCTAATACCTTAAGTACCTGTAAAAATTCCCGAGGTCACCAGTTATTACGAGGTGCTCATTAACTCAAAATGCTTTGGTTAAAGGGTATTTTTAACTTGGCCATAGACACATGATTAACAAAAAATATGGTGCACCTCTACTGCTCAGCCACCAAGTTCGTACAAATCTAAGTATCACTGTTACTTCTATTGCTGTCCTGATAACACCGTCTGCCTCTTTAGGAGCAACAGTTTTTCTATAAACCCACAAAGTGGGCCTAAGTTATGCTTCTAGAGTTTAAAAGCACAAAAGAGGGCCCTACATGGAAGACTACTTCAGAAAGCCAAGTAAAAATGACACAGAGAAGCACTACAGCAGAGTCAAGTATAAACGTAGAAGGAAAGGCATGAATAACGATTTACAGTAAGTCAGCTCTGAAGAGATAAAAAGTGACCTGTGACTGTTGAGACAGCCTTCCAGCAATGGGAATGCAGCACAGAACAGAGCAAACAGGAATGGTCAGGAGGACATAGGTGAATTAGGTTTTAGATTCCAGGACAGGTAGGAGTGAAGGTAAATGAGACGAACAAAATGGGAACATACTGAGGGCATTAAGTACCAGGCTAAATCAAGTTTAAACTTGCTCTAATACAGACATCCCAGACCTAAATTTTCTGAGCAGGTACCAAGTAGCTTCCCCAAAGTGCCAAGTGTTCAAGCAAAGGCTAGACCTTCAAGATAACTTCCAAAAACAGAATACCATTCTGAGTTCAAATAACTTTACACTTGTAGAACTAATTTATTCATTCCAAGAAGAATCAAATTAATTAGAGAAACTAACTGTAGCAAATGCAACTGAGTCAAACATCTATCAAAAACATTAAAGGGAACTCCCATACTGCCCCCAGTGTACATTTCTGAAAGGCATACCTGTTGTCTTTAGTTTCACCGTTCAGAGTGGTCACTACAGCCACATAACAACACAATTTTCTCCTACCCTCAGCTTAACAGCTTTTCCTTTTTTTTTACAGGAATCAGAGAACAAAGATGTCAACTGCACCTAAGCACGGAAGCCTGAGATACTGTCTTCTTTCTTACTATACTCCAATTACAGAACCCTTTGCACAGCTAAAAAGCAGGCTGCAGATTTGCAAATCGGTAGAACCATGGTATGCTCAGAGAGTAAGTATTCCCAATGCTAACGTTATTGCTAAGTGTTTGCTTATTTTCTTATCTTCCATTCACTTTCACAAATGTTCGTCTGCCCTCTGTGATACAAGCCCAGTCATTTTACCTTTGAGCTCAATGTTTCTTTCTATGCCTTTTTTCTTGGGATTAAGGCATTAAAACTAAATTAACCTATGGTTAATTTCCCTGAGAAGTAAGCAAACGTTTTCACCAATGCACATGCAGGCACGTTTGCCCGTTATCTTCAGAAAATAAGCCTGCTGAAAAGGTTTAAAAAGGTTGCTTTCTAAAATGTCACCCTTTGCCCACCCCACGCTGCTGTCGAATATAATATTTAATTCAGTGGCAACATCCATCCTATTAAGTTATAGCACTCTAGCACAAAAGTAGGCAATTTTTACCTCCTGTCCTCTATTTAAGATGTGCGAAATAAAAAAATTAGGATTCCTCTTGAAAGGCTTTCATAAAATAACCAAAAAGGACGTTTCCATCTTCCACAAAGATGCCAGGCACTGAGGCCAGCGACATTAGGAATCGAGAGAGCGGGGAGGAAGAGACAAACTCATCTACCGACTCCACAGTCGCAAACAACAAGTCACCCTGCTTGCTCGACAGACAGCTGCCGACAGGCTCTGGAAGCTTCCAGTTCATTTCGAGACTCACAATACGGAAGAAAAGGCTCGGTAGCAGGGCTCTCGGAGGGAGGGGACGGGCTGGGGGCGGCTCAGAGCAGCCGGGTGGGGGACGCCGGAGGCCGCTGGCTGCAGCCTGCCGAAAAAGGGAGCCAAGTCTCGGGCTCGGCCGCAGCCCGGCCCCCAGCGACGACGCAGGGTGGCTCAACTCGCAGACCTCCCAAGGCTCCCGGACTCACCCTCTAACCACCTCGGGGGTAGGCGTCCTGCCGGCCGGGCCGCCAGATTCCGATCCCCTTGAGGGGCGGTCGCCCCCCAAGCCGCCCTCCAGCTCTCCATCCGCCCGACACGACGGAGCCAGCCCGCCGGCCTGGAGCCCCCCGCTTCGCAGCCCGCGCCCGGCTTCCATCCTCGCCCAGGACCTCCCCTAGCACCCTGCACGCTCCACTTACGGGGTGCACCGGTCGCTGAACTCGTTGGCGATGGTCTCGATGCCCCCGGCCCGGGCCACCGCGATGTAGCAGCTCTGGGAACCCACGTCCAGCCCCACCACCGACATGACTGGCTCGCGGCGCGCCTCCGCTCCTGGTCTGGGTCCGCGTCTTCCGGCCGCTGAGCGCGGCTCTCACGGGGTCCGGCAGGCCCTCTGTCACTCGGGCACCCTGGCTTCCCGGAGACTGTGGCGGTTCGCAGAAGGCTCACCCCAAGGCAGGCGGCGCCGGATCTCTGCTGGCCGTTCCAGTGACTTCCTGGATCCGCAAGCGCTGGCTCCACGCTTGGCGCCCAACTACCAACCCAAAAGGGGAGGGCTCTGCTCCTCAGCCTTATGTATCGCACTGATCAGAACTTTCCAGAATCTGCGGCATTTACTCACCGGCGCCTCCACCGGCCCCTCCACGTGCCACTTCCGCTTCCTTCTTCTCGAGCCTTCTCGAAAGACTCCACCCAATGGGGGCCCTGGTCCCGGCGGGGATGACCGCCGTTGCCATGGCGGCAGGAGAGCCGCTCTCGCGCTATTGGCTCAGCTGGCCAGGCCACCCGCCCACGACCTCCACCCGGCTCTAGCCCCAGACTATTTGCTGTTAATCCAACGGGCGATGAAGAGTGATTCGAAAAATCGTCTTTTTCGTAGTTTACTCGTAGTTTACCCTAGAGTCTAACGTGAGACCCCCGACTCTGAGGGTGCCGACCAGTTGTCAGGACCGCATGTCGGGAAATGTAGTCCTGCTGAGAGTCGGTGGGCGCCTTGCATGCTGGAGCCTGTAGTCTCGGCCGCAGTGTGTGCTGGGACCCGGCTTTGTCTTGGGGAACTCTCGCGAGAGCCGGCTTCCTTCCATTGCTTTTGCGAGCGTTCTGGAGCCGCAGGGTTGTGTGTTCGTTTGTTTTGTATTCGCGTACCTTGTGGTTTACGTTATCCCACAACTGGTTGATGACGGAGAAGGGATCTCCATTTAAACCGCGAATAATAAGCACAGGGTTTGTGTTAAATGTTCTCGTATTCATCAGCCTGTACGTATTTTGTGGACTAAAATGTCAGGTGTTATTTTTTTCCTTTTTTTAAAGCATTTTTGGATGTGGCGCGATTTGGAAGTCTTATCTGCGGTAACACTTGGCTGCTTATTTTTGGTACGTGTTACTTGCGCAGACCTTGTGCTGCCCTGCCACTCCTAGCCATAGATTGTTGGATAACGTTTTACTTGTTTGATCTGAAACGCCTTTTGTCAGTCCCTGAAAAGCGATGTTCCTGTTAACTTTTCAGTCAAGAGTCAAGCATGAAAAGGAAAAAAGGCAGAATACTGCTGCCATTATCACGTTTTTCATACCCTTATGTGTCTTTTAAGTTTGCCTGGTATCTTCTGTCTCACTCTCCCTCAGGTTCATAGAAATGCAAGCACAGTTAAAACGCGTGTAACTAGTTAAGTTAGGAGTTGTTACCTAAAATCACAAAAATATAAGTCCTGGAAAGCATGCCAAACTTTGGTAAAATGAGACAAGACTAGAAGCCCCAGTTTATGATATAAAGTAAGCTATAATTTTTTTTTTTAATGGATGACCTGGCACTTAAACCAGTTACTTAATCAAGTGCTGCATTTAACTGACCTTTAAAATGGGGAAAATAATAGTAGCTATCTAAAGGGGAAATTATTTTGGTTGTGCCTTACAAAAAACCTCCCCTACCACCACTTTTTTGCATATCAAAACTTTACATTAAAATTCATGGAATCATAGCACTTTTGAGCAGAAATAGAACTTAGAGATTTTTTGATCTGCTTCCCACATTTTATAAGAGGAAGCTTGTGCAGAAAAGAGAAAGGAACTGTTCTTAGTTTTTGGAGCCTGACAGATTTGGATTAGGTTTAAATCCTGGGGCAATAGTAATGTACTCAATAGTACAGCCAGTAAGAGCAGCGGCCCTCCTGGATTTGTACTTCATGGCTTGAATCTTGACTATTTGTACCTTATTAATTTACCATCTGTGTGACGCTGAGAAATCACTAAGCTTTCCTGTGTTCCACCTCATAGGGCGTATGTAAAGCACTAAACATGTCATTAGTAGGTAATAGCTATGTAATCTTCAAAACCTGTGGTCCTCAGTTTTCTCATCTGTAAAGTGGAGACCCATCTTGCTGGGAATTTGGAAGAACTGGATATAAATAAAACACATAGTATGTTCATAGGCATTCCTAGCATGTTAGAAGGCTGAGTTGTACATTCTTGTAGGCCCCTCATTTTATCAGTCCACCTTAACCGTTTATTTATTGGAATAGGTGAATGTGTAGGGTCCACCTTGTTAGGAGAGACCTGAAGGGAAGTTGGATAGAAGTTGGAGCCTACGGTTCAAGCCAGTCCAGAGACTAACCCTACCTCCAGATTTAAGTTATGTGAACTTAAACATTTCCTTATTGTTCAAGCCAACTTGAATTAGGGGTCTCTGTTATTGGCTGTTGAAAGCATCCTGATTTCCTCAGGAAGGTAAGTCTTCCGTGACCATATTAGGTAATGCGCTTCCTGATTACACTCTGGCATCTATTTGTTTCCTTTACAATATATACCACAACCTACAATTACTTATTTCCTCTCTTTGAATCGTATGGCTCAGAAAGACAGTGACCTTGTTTTTCTTCTTCATAGTGCTTTATAGATGCTCAATAAATGTTTGGCGAATGGTTGGATGATAAAAGCATATCATAAATTTACTGGAAAAAGGACGCATTTATCAGCTTTCCTCTAATACAGGGTTTCTTAACCTTGGCACTGCTGACATGTTAGGTCAGGTAATTCTTTTGTGGGGCACTGTCCTGTGCATTGTAGGATGTTTAGCATCATCCCAGGCCTCTACCCACTAGGTGCCAGTAGCAGAAAAGAAAAAGTCTTCTGACTGAGAACCACTGCTATAACATCTGTAAGATTTTATTTAAACTTGCTGGCCTAAAAAGGGCATAATCTTAGGACATGTTTTTGAGAGAAACTAGAGTAATGTTTTGATTTCTGAACCACAGAGGCTAAGAGGTGATGTAGCTATGAATGAGTCAGACAACTCCAGCCTGTCTTCCATCTGATCGGTGGGAGGGATAGTATATCCCCCACTTAGCTACAGGACTTGCTTGCTGTTGTAAATATATGCCCGCCCATTCCAAGGAATCAGTTTCGACTGTGGTTGAGAAGTGTTTTTATGATTACAAATTATTTCTTGCAAACAAAAACCAGTCACTTTTCTTTGCCGTAGTTTCCTTACTTAGGATCTAAGAATGCTTGCAGTTACTGAAAATTATTAAGTAATTCTTACATTTATTGTCACCTTAACAATTCTATTATAGTAAAAGAAATAAAGATATTTAATATTTGGATAATCAGGATTATTGTTGCCCTACATAATAATCTGATTTTTCACACTGAAAACAAAATTCATATTTTAATGAACTAGATGCCAGAAATAGATTCCTCTTGTCTTCTTTTGTCTCATCAGCACATGTGAGAAAAAGGACAGGGAGGAAGAGTTAGTGTCCTGTGTCATCTTTGTTCTGAAATATAATAAGGTAAATAAAAGTCCTTATACATAGAGATGAGTCATTTCAGTACAGACTACATATCTGAATTTGCCCTGTTGAGTGGAGGTGCTGTTATTTTATGGGGGGGGGGAGCAGGGGGCAGGAGGGTGGGGACAACCACCGAACTGTTGGTTTATTTATGTCAGATAGATTCTGAAACCAGGCTATGTCTGAGCTCCAGAGATGTTAGCATCATTATGGATGCCATCCTTGGGTGGTACATTCAGTTCTTGGAACCCAAATGAGTTAATGATCCACAGGGGAGGGTGGGCAAGTGAGACTGATCTTACCTTAGGTATGCCAAGTGAGATGAAATTCTCCTTCTACAAAGTTCAAGAGAACTGGCTACCTGCTTGCAAAGTAAACTCTTGGCAAGGATGGATAGAATCACAAAGAACAGTTGTCCATCAGCAGGCAACTAGAGTGATGTGGAAAAGAAGCAGACATGAGAACTAAGAGTCATGCGAATTAAAGTTGCTGTATGTAATTCTCCAACATAAAGGAGAAACAGCAAAAAGGGTATTTTTTGCTGATTCCGAATGATAACTCAGTCCACAGTCATTGTTCATGCCTTCCAACTGCTTTTACACCCACAGACGCAGGTGTAAGTTATGTCAGCACTGGAGACGACACGCCCTCCGACCTCAGGGAGGGAGAAGCGCAGCAACTGGGGAAGCTGATGTTGCTGACTAATGACCCAGAAACCAACTCTTCAATGTAAAATGTCAAGTCTGTCTCTCCTGAGGAAGTCTGTAAATGGGTATCTTTCATTAAAAAAGGGTACATTCCACAAATATGTTATTATACTCTGTTATGCTTGCAGACTCTTCTGAGGAGTTGACCATTTATCAACCCTTGTTATGATGTGACAACAGTATACATTTTGTCCTTTGCCTCTGAAGGGAGGGAACAGGATCAGCCCAAGAGAACAAGTCAGGAAAGTCTGTCTTGAGCTTCTGACCCTGCCTTTCTATGCCTGTCTCCAGCCTCATTCACTATCAAGTGTGTCTGCTAAATGTCCCAGGATGCAAATTCATTGCTCCCTGTACCAAGGTACTTAAGCAGTATAGACATGTCCTCTCCCTACCTGACTTCTCTTTGGCCTTCCCAGGGCTGAGAGGCCTAATCAGCCAGTGAGAGCCCAGCTGTCTTATGGCACCGGCCAGCTGCAAGGCAGTGAAAAGGTGCCCATCCCGCCTAGAACAAACCGTGACAAACTGTTTTCCTTGTTGGCCTGTATCGGCATGGCCTGTTCTTCCAAAATGGTGAAGATACCTCTTAGGGAGGAGCGAGTACAATCTAGGCTTAGTACCCTTGGGAGCTGTGAAGAAAGGACAGACCTTTTATGTTTCTTGAGAGCACAGGAAACCCCACTCTTACCTCTGTGACCTATGACATGTCCTTGAGGGTACCCTTTGTCCTTGAACAGAATCACAGTTCTTTCTGGGGCAGAGTAAAGAGTGTGAGTAAGGAGATGTGGAGGTGGTTGGCAGGGATGGGAGAAGGGACTGCAGTATTGAGGAGCCTTGGGCTGTTTCCAAGGAGGGTTCCAAGGACCCTGGTGACTTTCTTCAGTAGCAGTGGGTCTCGGGGATATCAGTCGTGCTAAAATAAAGCCAATATGACCAAACCTTTGTGCTTTTAAATACACCCTTACAGACTGCTTAATGAAAATGCCTATTAGCCTTCAGCATGAAATATTTTTCTAACTAGTCCATTGTGTACTTTGCTCATGCAGAGTGGCCCTGCCTTCCCCCCTAATGGATGAGAACAGCAGTCTGCCCTGGGGATGTGGTGACAGACCTGGCAAGGTTCAGGGCCAAGCGAGCAGGCTGCAGGTTCTGTGCTAGTGAGAGTTACAGACAATATGCTGGACTCTGTGTCCAGAGTCGGATGGACCTGTGTGTGTAACTCCTGGCATGGCAGTCTCTCTTGGGCCATGACCTAACTTCTCTGAAATCTTACCTGTAGAATGTGGATAGAAATCGTACTGCACCGTGGCAGGGTGGGGGCCAATGAATTAAGTAATATAAGCAAAGTGCCTGCCACAGAACGGGATCGTGGTAAAGAGCAGTTGTGGTTATTGCCTCGGTTGATCTAGTTTCCTAAGGCCCCACCAGTCACCTTCATCCCCTGTAATCCTTTCCCAGTAAGACATGACCCTTGTTTACTTGTCCTTGCCCCTCAGTGTGCTGCTCATAGTGCATGACTAATTAGAATCAACAGTTCACAGATTTCAAAAAATTAGACTGATATGTGTTAATATTTTTACAGATAATTCAAAATGAGAGAATCCAATTTTAGCAGGGAGGTTAAAATGTCTTCTTTCTGTTGTGAGAGACTTAAAAATATTCCACAGATTTTTACATTGTCACTGCCCTGGGGAGAGTGACTTGATTTTATTTTCTTTAACTTCTTCAATGTGATTTTATAACATTGTGTTTCTGCTCAGTGGATCGCTATGGTGATATCAGTACATTTTCTAAAGGAATAATACAGTGCCGTGTCAGCCACCTTTGTTCAGCAGTGGAAGTTTCCCCAAGTCCAGGCATTCATCCATTCATCCAACAAGTATTTGTGGAATTCTTCCCATGGAGGGCCATTCTGTAAAAGTATTACAGTTGATTCAAAGATTATTGTTAACACAAAATGTTTGCCTACCTGCTGGGGTGAGGGATACAGAGAGGTGTAAGCCAAGGGCCACAGGGAGATGTAGGTGCACAGGGGGGTGCAGGCAAAGCCAAAAGCTTCGGGCCCAGAGAACTGTTCTCATGTCTCAGCTCTCACTGCAACAGTGTGACTCTGGGAAGTTGCTTATACTCTGAGCTGCAGCAATTTCACCTTCAGAATGTAGATCCACCATCCTTCAGTCAACAGACTTGGTCAGTTTGTGCTAGGTACACCTCCAGGCTATTTACCAGTGCCGTCTTGTGAAATCCTCACCACTGTGCTGTAAGACATCTGGTCTACAAATGCTATTTTATCTCCTCCTGTCCTAATTTATATATTCATTTAATAAACTTTGGGCCATGCCCTGTGCTAGAAGCACTTGGCTTAAAGAAATAAAGAGATGAGGATCACATCTCAAGTTTCCCAATCTAATTGGGGACGCCCATAAACAGAAAATGATTCCAACGTAATCATTTTAAGACAGCGCTGTGCATAGAACATTACTGGAAAACAGAAGAAAGACACATAGCCTAGCCTGGGCCAGGGATGTCGAATGGGGGACAAGGTAGTTGACACCTGAGCTGAGGTGTGGAGGCTGGAGGATGGGAACTCCACTTCCCTGCCAGAGGAGACGGACTACCTGTGAGGATGAGGAGCTTAGTGTTTCTGAAGACCAAGGGTCACAGTAAGGAATAAGCAACAGTTAGTAAAAATGTAAGCACAACAGAGTGGCAGTTACTAAGGGTATGTTTCCAGACTGTCTCTTGAGAACTAAAAGGTTGGTAAGGGTTTCAGGGACCTTGTTGACTTGGCAATAGCAATGGCTTGCCAGGAAACTGATCATGGTAAAATCACTATGGCCAAATATTGTGTTTTCAAATGTGTCCTTAGAAATGTCACAATTAAAATGCCTGTTGGCCTGATTTTTTTTCAGTTCTGTGCCTGCTGCATTCAGAGTAATCCAAATGAGGCCAGTTTATCGGGCTTGGGCCAGGGCTTCTAAAAGCATGATGGGCTCTGGGCTAGTTTGCACAGTTGGTTGGCAAAATCTTCTAATAATTCTAAAATGGTGCTTTGTGTCTGGACTGCTTCTAGAGGAAGGTGGCCTGCTGCCCCCCACCACCACCACAGCTCAGGCCACTCACTATACCCCTGACCCAAAGCCAAGGGCCACCCCAAATAGGACCAGTGAGGGGATTTGGCCATCTCACTGCAGATACCACCACCATAGCCAGGAGAGCATGTGGAGCACAAAAAAGAAATCTCTGTCCAAGAATTTGTGGGCTGAGAGTAAATAAAGCCAAGTGTGTCAGACACTGGAGTGGTCGAAGTATCAATACACCGTAGATGAGAATGCTTATACAGAAAGCAGGAATCCTAGAAACTTGAATTTATTCTCTTTGCCACCCAGGGGAGCCAGAGACTCATGAAAATCTTATACAAAGCTGACAAAGTGAAAGGCCAGGTCACAGCAAAGCAGTATTTCAGTTTGGGTTTTTGCATTTGCAGGCAACAACAACAAAAACAACTAACCAATAAAACAAAACAAAAACCTAGACTTTATTGACTCACGGAACTTGGAGGCTTTAGGTTGTCTCTGATGCAGGCTTAGCCACACCTAGGGGATCTGTGGGCCCGTCAGGTCTTGCTGTCTTTCTCTGTCCACCTCTCATCTAGGCTCTGCTCTGTGGTGCTTTCCTCCTGTTGTGGGCCTTCCTTGGGGGTGAGGGTGGGGGGTGGAGGGGAGGACGATGTTAAGCCCTGCAGTTGCTGGTGGACACAGCATTTACCACAGGGAAGGGGTGAGTCACTGGGCATCACACGTGTTCCAGAAAACCTCTCAAGGTCCCTCTGAGATAAGTACCTTCTATTTCATTCTCATTTTACAAATGAGAGTGAGGCTTGGCTGGATTAGGTAATTTCCCGAAGGACACTGGTAAGTGGTCAGCCAGGCGTTAAATACTGAAGTCCTTGCTTAATCAAAGGGGAGAGACCATGGAAGGGAAGGGCATGAAGGGCATGAAGGGCACGGGGCACTGGCCTACAGGCTGGAAGTGAGAGAGCTAGTGGGTATGGGTGCAGGTAACATGAGGAGACAGATAAAGTGCTTTTAAGTAGCTCCTTTCCTGTCTTAAGCACAGCCTAAGCCACAAATCCCAAAGAACAGAGCAGGATTTTCATTCCGTTAAGAGGCACAGGTTAGCATCTGGTGAGGCCTCAGGAGTGTAGGCAGGGACAGTCCTATCTGATCCCACACACAGCAGATCCTAACCCTCCCTGAGGGAAGAGGCACAGAGGGCCTGTAGACTGTTCTCAGGGGGTGAGGCAGTTCTAAGGGGCTCCCCTATGTTTGGGGGCCTTCAGCCTTCATGAACTGTATTTCTCTGTTGGGTGAGCCCAAGCTGTTAGATCATCTGAGAGGGGCTGCCATGAGTCCAGCGGGGAGGGGAACAATCTACAGAGATGAATCTGGAAGACCATGGGGCAGAGGATGGGCTGCCTGGAAGAACTGGGGGTCATCTGCATTTAGTAAACTGTGAGCTAGACATCTCCAGAAAGCAAGGGCTTGTAACAAAAGTTGACAGTCTAGTTTTTCTCCAAATTGAAGGGAATGTTCCTTATTACACAGGGTAACGAGGGATGAGGTAACATCCAGAACACATATGACAGACAGATGGAAGCTGAAGCAGGAGGAAGCCAGGCTTTGCTCTTGAAAATGTAATCAACCCGCGATGTAACGAGTCATTGTGGGGCCACAGCCCAGCGACGGCAGTGATGGATTTTATGCTATTTGCCTTTCATAGCTTTCTTTTGATTTTGCCTAAGAATTTGAAATAACTGTATTCTGTTTAGTTATGCTAGAGAGAAAGGAAGGAAGGGAAGGAGGGAGAGAGGAAGAAAAAGGATACACAAAAAAGAGAGTTTTGTGAACTGCATTAGGGTTGATAATATCTGGATAGCACCCGCATCCCCAGGTCCTGCCTTGCCATAGTCGCCTCCTTAAGTATCTGTAGAGAAAAATGGGTAAGATGCCCCCATTACTATGGGGCTTTGCTTCAGACACCAGTGGACAAGCCCTTTGGTGGTAGAGGAGATCCATTTAATCAGGCTAATGGCCAGGCTGGGGGGCCTCTGGACTTTTACCTCTTGGGTCCACACGTTTGCCACATTGGCATCCATTCATTCAACATTCACTGAGTGTCTCCCGACATGCCATAAACAACACACGAAAGTCCTTGCCCTTAGGAAGTTTACAGAGGGAGATAGCCAAAAAAAAAAAAAAAAAGGCTTGTGGTAAGAATGATGAAGAAAAATAAAGCAGAGTAAGGAGGGAACAGGTGGTACAGGGGATTGTGTGTGTGTCCATGCACACATGGACTCCTACTTTAAACAGGATGTAACAAATGATCAGAGACCTGAAGGAACTGAGAAATGACACAAATATCTGGGGGACAGAGTCTCAGCAGAGGGAAAAATACATGCAAAGGCCCTGGGGTAGGAGCTTGGTTGCCTACTCAACAAGCAGCAAGGAGGCCAGTGAGTCCTGAACGGAGTGGCAAAGGCAGGAGTAAAAAGGAGGCGGTCACAGAGGTAGTTGGGATCATCTGTGATAGTCTTAGGCCTCATAGGCCGCAATAAGATCTTTTATTTGCCTCAATGTGGGCTGTAAAGCCGCTGGGGAATTTTGAGTACAGGAGTGACAGTGTTCATGATTTTCAAAGGTTTGGTCCAGGTGCTGCGTGGCATCCACAGCAGCACCGTCCCACGTGAGCCATACATGCAATCTAAAAACTTTTCTAGTAGCCACACTGAGAAGTAAAAAGAAACAGGTGAAAATAATTTTAATGTGTTTAACTTAATATAGCTGAAGCATTAATAGTACAGCACGTAATCGATATAAAAATTATTATATTTTTTATATTTGATCTTTGAAATCTGGTGTATATTTTATTCTTATGGCCCCTCTTAATTCAGAATAGTCACATTTCAAGTGCTTAATGACCTCACGTGGCTTGTGGTTACCACAGTGTGTAGCACAGATCTACGCCATGAGGAGCAAGGTAGAAACACAGTCACCAGTTCGGACGTTCTTGTGATGGTGCTGATGAGATATAATGGTGGGGAGAGATGAACCAAAGGTCAAAAGCACACCAAGAACTAGCAACGCAGAGGAATAAGGTCTTCGGCATAAGGCAGGGTGTAGAACTTGCTGACCGACTCAACCCTGCTCCCTGTAGGGAGAAGGCAGAACCCTGCTGGGAACAGCTGACATGTAGCAACCACTCTGGAAGGGAAGAATCCATATTCAGTTATACTCACCCTGAATATGGCCTGAGCCATAGGCACCGAGCATAACTCTCGTCCTGCCGTGGGGGCGATTATTTAGGCAGCACTCGGGCTACTGTTTCTTGGACATCAGACATTTAGGACATCCTTCCCAGGGGAAGAATGAATGAATGGTCTCTTATTTCAAACACCAGCTCAAGCCCTAAACAACTCCTTTGACAGCATCCCATCTAATATTGGTTTCCCCGTGGGTAGCATTTCCCAAACTGGAGCAGCATTCTAACAGTTCACCTGTATTTTTGTGTCCAAATGGCCCTTAGTGGAAATTTAATGTTGTCTTGAGGGAGGCGTAAACACAACAAAATAAAGAATAAGTGTTCAGTCAAGACTAGAGATCTGTTTCAAACTGACTTTTTAAAAACAATGGAATGCTTTGGGTTTTATTGGAAGGATGTTGGGAATGAAGCTATAGAGCATCACGGAGAGTCAACATGCCTTCAGGGGCTGCCACCCCATCAGGCAGGTGCTAAGGGCTCCCCTCATAGCACTCCACACTTAACTAGTAACACATTCACATGTGTCGCCTATGTAGCCAGGATGTCAGCAGTATAATTTAAATGAGTAGAATGAACAGTGTAAAGGACCACACAATGTGATGGTCCTTTAAAGATTCTATTTTAAAGATTCTATTTTTTTTGAAAGTATATCACAGTTAGACAATGCCCATCAGAAAAAGCATTGAACCCCAAATACCCAAATGGAACAGAATTTCTGAAATAAGAATTGTGACTATTTATGTTCCTATTGTTTTTTTTTTTTAATCTCTGATTCAAGACTTGCTCAAATAACTGGGGCTTTGGTTTCTTTGGGGAGACTTTCACATTTGCAAATTAATGACCCAGTCCTAGCTGAGCTGGTGATGTCCAAATACTCGGTTTCAAAAACCAGCCCAGAGCTGGAATTTTTATCAGCCCCAGACCTAGAATTGGATTGTCATTCATTTGTGCCCTAAGGCATAAATCCAGGGCTGACAGCAGAGAAAATCTAACTGAGACAAGTGTCAAGACGGCTTAAATAAAAAAGCAATTTACTTGACTTTTAAACTGCCTTGTTCAGATAAGTCAGTCAATACACCAATTGCTACAATCTGTCATTACCGGGAAATTATGGGAACTTGAAATTATCTATTTATAAAAAATGATTTACGATGTTATATAAGTTAATTCAACATTTATTTATAAGGACCTACTTTGTGTCAGGCACTGTGTGCATACAAAGAGAAATTAGATTAGGCATAGAAACAGGATTATAACAGACTGTAATAGATGCTATGAACATGACAGAATTCTGTACAATGGCTATGTACCTTGGGCTGGGGTGGGGATAGAGACCAGAAAATATATTAGAACTTGTCTTTATATTTTTAATTTAATACTTTAATTTTTTCTATTTCTGTGGGTTTTAGACACACATAATTGGTACAATGACAGACAGATGATTTATAAATAGATATAGGGAGCTGTGGTGCATAACCAGCACCAATCATTTAGAGAGCACAGCTAAAGGACAGACACAGGAATCATGGGATCTGAGCTATGGAGGACTCAGGACAACTTGTCCAAACAAGCAATATTCAGTCTGAGTCGTACAGGAAGCCTGATTGTGCCAGACAGAAAAGCAGGGGGATGGGAAGGCATCCTAGTATGAAATAACATGACACTTTTACACAGTGGGGTATAGCCCGAGAGATTCCTGCATCCATGTGGGACATGTGAGGGAAGGGAGGGAACCATCGGACCTCAGGCTGCCAAGTGCATGAGCATGTGTTTTATCCCATATAAGGGAGAGGAGGGGAGGGAAGAAGTCTCAATGGTCTTCTGGACAATCAGGTCTTGGGCCCATCTGTGGGCTTCTCTTCCTAGTTATGATGTTAAGAGTGGAGGAATAACCTTCTTCTGTTGGAAGAAAAAGAAATGAGAAACAAAGACTCTCCTACCTCACTTCACATTAAATGGAGCCCTGAGCAAGAGAGGGCCTAAGATTTTCACTAACTGGACTTAAATGCATCCCCCAACAGCCCACAACCAAGTCCATGTTGCTGGTTAGCACAGTATCAACCCCAGTCACGTGGTTAGAGCAGCATTGTCTTTGAATTTCCTCTTTCTGTTCCTGATAACATTTTATTTCCATTACTAGCTATCTGCCTAAAACCACAAATAACCAAATCATGAAATCAAACGCCCTCTTAATTGATCTACTGGACTTGACGTCATGGGCAGCCTGTTTGTATTCACCATGGGTCATAGTTGCAAGCAACAGAAATCACTGTGGCTGATGTAAGGAGAGAAAAACAGAAAGGCATTGGGTAGCTCCAATAATCTGGGCAGGGGGAGGATTGGGGGTGGACATAAGGAAGGGCAGGGAACCAGGCCTCAAGGTCAGGAAGCCAAGAGTAAGTCCCCAAGTCATGCTGTTGTTAGAGAGTTGGAGAAGTGGTGTTGGAAAAGATTTTGGGATCGAGAGGAGAAAACCTAACAGCCCCCATATGGGGCCCCAAACCTGGTGCCTCTCTCTACTCATGACTCCCATGAACTCTTTTTCCAATTTTTTTGTGGATCACTTCAAATCTTTCAGTCATGTAACCTTCTCTAAGTTCCAGTCATCGTGTCTATCCATTTAGATGGCCCACCCTCCCCTCAGATGCAATTTGTTTAATTCAGAACACCAAAATCTTTTAAACTTGTCCGTCTCCCTCACTTCTCTAACCATGCTTCTTAGCCACTCATACTCCAGACTTCAGAATATGTTTAATTCCTTTTGATTAGCCCTAAATCTGTTTGATTTGTCCTTCATGCCTTCATGAGATCTCTGGCATTCACTTTCTTTTTCTAGTCCTGGCTCTAGTTCGGCTACGTAATGACTCTGCCTGGACTACTGTCACAGTCTTTAAGCCGCTTCAGCTGTCTGTCCACTCCAGCTGGTGCATCCTGGACTCTGTCCCCAGGGGCTGCTTTGATGAGTGTCAGCCTCTCAACCACACAGTGGATCCTCACTGACTTTCAAAGGAAGTGCGACTTGTTGTGCCGGCCATCCAAGGCCTCAGCGGTGTTGCCTCACTTTCCTTACTCTGTTCCAGCATTATTAGTCTATCAATATTTTAATCTCAAATATTTAAGCAGACTGAGGGATATAACCTTGTAGGTATCACAGAAAGAATATATTGACTCTAATTACGCAGAGGTCCTTTAAATGCCATGCCTGCAGTGTTCCTCTCTGCCATTACCACCACTGCCCATGTTGGTTTCTCCCTTTCCTCAACCAACCCCTGTGTGCTTCCGTGGGTCATGGCAGCTCCCCTGGCCACAAGCATAATGTATACCTCAAGGTTTGGGGCTTCTACTTTTGTCTCTTTTGTCTCATGTCAAAAGTAGATGATAGTCTACAAAGCAGGGAAACACAAAAACTGGACTTACCTACACTCGAAAGCCAAAGAACATGACAACTGAATGCAAGCAAGATAACTCTAACATCTGCTTGACTTACAGCTCTTAAAATGCTATCTCAGGAAATTGTGTTTTCATTTGTGTAAAATATTATTACACCACAGCCATTTTATTATTGTTGAAGTTCAGGGAAATATAAAGGAAATGTATTCTTAGAAAAAAAGAGGCATAAGTCATATTTTGGTTCTAGCTTCTTCAATTAAAATAAGCTTAACATTTCCTTGCCAATGAATGAGAAGTCCTTAGCACCTGTGACCTCCTTTCCCGGGCCTGGTTAATTGCACCGCGCTCTTCCCAGGAACTCAAGCCCTGGCCAGGGCCAGTGCCCCGCTCTTGGGCTGGCTACTGTCCTCTTCAGACTGCTTTCCTGTCTCCTCACCCCAAAGTCATCTTCGTGTGCTGGAATATATTTTATGACACGAGGGACCGTAGCCACATCGGTCTATCCACCTTCTGTAAATCTCTCTCCTACCTCACTGACTTTATGTCTATATTTTTCCATTTCAACCAGTTTGGGTCTTTCCTTCATTTTCATGGCCTCTATTCATATCCCACCTTCTCCCTGAAACCATCCTCGATTATCCGAGCCAGGGTTTTCTTTCTCCCAAGAACACTCAAAGCTGCTTGATTGTCTGGACTTCTCCTCTAACTACCTTATTCTAGAATTATTCATGTGGTAACTTGGAAAATAGTTTAGAGCCATATGAAAGTAAGGTAATGTTACTTGTAGTTGTGAGTCCTTGAAGGACAGAGGCTAAGCTCTCGACCTTGTCCACATCTTCTGGCATCAAGCATCTTTTCGGAGCAGATGATGGGGTGTTACAGGGTGGTGGTGCTGAGAAAGAATAGCAGGGGTGTCCAACCTTTTGGCGTCTCTGGGCCACACTGGAGGAAGAAGTGTTGTCTTGGGCCACACACTAAGTACACAAACACTAATGTAAACTGATGAGCAAGAAAAAGGTTTTAAGTAAATTGATAATTTTGTGTTGGGCCATACTCATAGCTATCCTGGGCTACATGCAGCCCATGGGCCACAGGTTGGACACCTACTCAGCAGATGTTTGGGGATATTTGCTCTCTCTTCTGGGCTATGGAGGATTACAACTTCCCCACCCTGCAGTGAAACCCCAGCAGAGGTGAGAGTGTCATTGTTGCTGGTGCTTGGCTCTTTAGTGTGCCTTTCCCCTACAACAAGAACTTTGGGGAACTCAAGTTGAGATGGCAGTAGGCCTGGGTCACTGACAATGCACAACAGGTTAAGAAGAAGGTTAATTAAGGGCCCTCCACCATCAGGCCCACAGGGCACCCTTCTGCCTGAACCCCATGACCCTGGGGCCTCAATAAAGTTCCCCTTTTGTTGACTGGAGCAATAAGGAAGAAAGAGAGGGAGGAAGAAAGGAAGGAAGGAGGGAAGAGAAGAAAAAAAAGAAACGTCTAATTGTCTCAAATTTTGGTGTGGTATCAATTAATGTCCACAATTATATGAAAAGATTATTATAATATCCCTCCACTTTCCAACAGTATGCCTGTGTGGAGCTAGATTTTCTTCATTTACTTCACCTAAAACAATATGTCACAGCAAATCAGTGAAGAAGCAGATATGAGAATTGACCCATCTTCTATTAAACCAGGTGAAAAATTTACTAAAATGTAAAATAATGATATTCTTCTCAGTATTTTTTCTTTTGAAAAATATAGTTACTTTCCATAAAAACATGGTACAGGGGTGGGCCAAAGAAGGTTTACAGTTGTTCATATGGAAAGTGATATAATAATTAATAAATAATACTACAAGAATGAACTGTTTTGTGTACTCATAACTGTAAACCTACTTTTGCCCAC